>CAUYON010040105.1:0-14953 GCA_963573935.1 Arctocebus calabarensis | reverse complement strand
TGGGGGAGAGACCTCCAAACCTCAGGGTGAGAGTGGAGGGGAGTGCCGGGAGTTCCAACTTGCAGGTAGAGAATATATACAGTTTTATACAGCTTTATGCCGCTTCATGCCTGGCAGGAGAGTGCCGTGGCACAGGGGAATGAGGTCTGGTTTTTAGAGGGTCTTTCCCGTAGGGTAGAGTGGGAGGACCTCTGAACTCTGCTCGCTTGTTTGTATGGAGGTATGGCGTATACTGCGAGCTGTTCTCTGGGGGGAGGGGACTCCCGTCCGCTTGGTGATGTACTTTGTACCTTTTATTTGTATCCTTGGGGTCGCAGGTCGCTCCAGCAGTGTTGATGTGTGTTCCTCGACCTTGTCTCTTGGCCCAGCTCCAAACCGTTGGCTTTCTCGCCAAATTTCTGTCCTTTAACTCTCCTTCTGGACAGGAGCGTCTGCAGAAAGCTGGCTACAGACCGCCATCTTCCGTGTAACTCTTTTTATTAAGTGTCCACCAACTTTGGCCATAAAGAAAGGAGATTATCTTTGAGGTTCATATACTGTTCGTGATTATTTTTGAGCCGTTCATATACTGTTCGTGTTGACAGCATCTGTCAAGGGCTTCCAGGGTCCCACTGGGACCACCATGTAGAGAGCTGCAGGGAAAATGAAGGTCAGGCTAAGAAGCTACACAGAGACAATGTGTGGTTACACACAGCAGAACTAGATGTAGACCTGATAGGGAACTGAGAGATTTAAAGCCAGGACTGACTCACTACTTTTGACAATATAGAAAATAAAGGGAAGTTCTAAGACTAAAGAGTTGGGGTTCTGTTATTTTTTCTTCTTAAACAGGTGCAAGGTATGCTACATATGGATTTAAATCCGTATTTACTTTTCAAGAGAGAGAGAGAGAGAGACCAAGTGCACCTGTATTTAAAAATATCCACAGAAGAGAACACACATAAATATAGTTCAAAAATGAAATCTGACTTTCTGTTCCCATCAAATATGACCTTCTGTTCATGTTTACCTCGTGTTTTCAAGAGGACAGGGCTCTGGACCTTCTATCACATACCTCCAATGCCTCGCCTGTAATGGCACAGTGTTTAAAATAAGAAAAGAACTAGTGGTGCATGAACTATATACCATTTTCCTTCATATCAAGTTAGTGATCTTAATAGAAAGAATGCAGTAAATGAAAAATATTTTATCTAAAAAAGTAAAACCATAAATAATTTCAAATCATGAGGAAAAATGAAATTCCGAGGAAATTTTGGTTGGAAATACTAAGCAGAAAAGCCCAGCAAAGAAGTATATTGACTTCCAAATTCATTCTAAATGCTTACTTTAGAATGCTGCATGTGTGTGCTAAGGAACAGGTAACCTTCGTTTTTGAATCATGTTTTCAAAAATTTTTGCAAAAAGCACATATTACTTTTAAGTAGTCACTGTTTTAGGAAGAAATTAGTCTTCCTTCAACTTATCTCAAAAGATTTTCTCTCTTCCACTTTTTATTTTGAAAACATTCAAAACATTCGGAAAAGTTGCACCCGTATTACAAGTGAATGCCCACAGTGTCCCCATCTCTGTTCTCCCACCACTGACGCTCGGCCATCTCTGTCTGTCTCTGTCCCCGTCAGCCTCTCCCTGTGTCGCTTTGTCATCCCTTCATTTGATTCTTCTCTTTAAAAAAAAAAAATTATTTGGTATAAGTTTCAGAGATCATAACCTTCCGGCCAGAATTTTTGAGTGCGTATCTCCTAATGTCCAGAACAACCTTTTACATAATTACAGTGTAGTTATTGAATTCAGAAAATTTAACATTAATGCAGTACTGTTATCTAATACAGAGTGAATATTCCAATTTTGCTGATTATCCACAAATTGCTCAAAAAATAACACTTTTCCCCAGCTCAAGATCCAGAGTTAGACCGAAGCACTGCAGGTGGGTGGCCTGCCCTGCCTAGGGAGCAATCCTTAGCCTTCCTCTGTTTTCCTTGAAGCTGGCATTTCTGAAATGCTCAAGGTCTTTGTTTTGTTGATAGCCTCAGTTTGGGTGGTCACTTTGGCAAGGTGGCGTCCTGCAGTTATCCACCTCTCTCTCGGATTAGTGAGTAATCCATGGACAGATAGCAGGCCACTCCTCCCAGCCCTACCCCCTGATATTAAGGCTCAATGATTCTTGCCTGAACCAATGATTATTATGATGGTTGCAAAGCAGGAATTTTCTGAACTCCCTAAGTTCTTTCTCATAAATCAGTTGTGCTCTCTACAGAAGAGCTTTGCCTTGGACCCCACCCTTTATTTGTTTGCTTTCTGCCATCATTATGTACTCACAAGTTTGTTTCTTGTAAGTTGTAACTCATTATTGTCATTATTCATTTTCACATTAATAAGTCTCAGATCAGACCAATGGCAGCCCCTTCAAACCAGTCCCTGTGTCCTTTTGTCCCCATTATTTTTGAGCAATTTCTTACTTTGGGGCTCAACTTGTATTTTCTGGCTTCAGCCCTGAAGTCAGTCATTTCTCTAAGGAGTTCTGTTCCCTCAAGTGGGTCTGCCACATTTTAAATAGAGGAAAGTAAGAGGGAGGTAAAAAGGAAGGAAAAAGGGGGAAGAGAGGGAACTTCAGTGCTCAAATCCTCCACTTAGAGAGTCTTGAAAGTGCCTGGCAACAGGTGAACTTTCTGACATCCAGTGGATTCACCTTTAAATTGTCCATGCTCCAGGCCTGCATGCTTTTCCTCTGGGAAAGCTGCACCATCTGCCCTGAGATGACAGATCAGCTCAACCCTCCCAGTATAAACTCAGTAAAACCATGAGAATTCAGGTTCACAGGATGACTCTTCTCAGAATTGAGTCTGTGATTATATGACTTGCTTTTCTCATGTGGCCTTTTTTTGATAAGCTATGTTAATGTATCATCAGACAAGAGACATTTGTCACTGGGTTTCCTGAAAGGGGAAAGTTCTGTATCTTATTAATTGCATCCTCAAGCAGGGAAACTTGTGTTCAGTGTAGATCTGTGGGGCCATTATCTCCTTCCTGACAGAGACCCAGGCATTTGTCTGTAACACACATCTTTAAACAGCTGTCATTTATATTCTAATCAATAAGTGTTTGGTGTGAGTGTGTGTGTTAGAGACAGAGAGGGAAATGGAATTTGACTAGGTGAGGAAATACCTAATAGGTTAGATGTTAGCTGTCATGAAAACTTTTGGATTTAAAATTAATATCTTTTAGAACAGAAGTTCCAGATGCAGGGATTATGTTGTTTGGTTGGTGTGTTTTGTTTTATTTTCTAAAATGAACTTTTCAAATAAGACCCCTCCATATTTCCTACTAGACTATGATACCCTTAACTTGCTCCCTCTTCCAATTCTTATTCTTAAAACTCTCTTTAAAATTCATTTTTCCTTTCCAAATAATGACTAGGTTAATGTAAAATAATTAACTCGATCTGTTAAACACAAGCATTGCACAATGTAGAGCTATTTCGAGCAAAAGTATTTCTTCGGGGAAACAATCTTTCTTCTGATTAATTCAACTCTATTTTGAACACTTGAAAGAATTTCAAATGCTGTTATGCAGGCCTTCTTCTCAATTTCTATAATAAATTTTTAAACAACATCTCTACCTAGGGCCTGGCTGGCTCACTCTCTCTTCCTAACCTATTTCCTTTCTCTTTCTTCTTTCCTCTATATTTTCATTGCAAATCTCAATTTTTGGTGAGACAGAAAACAAGTAAACAAAAACTGAGCAGGGTAATCCCCATTAGGGATAACTGCTATAAATAGGCACAGAGGGCAAAGTCACACAGCCTCTTTGGAAAGAAGTATGGAGAATCCTCAAAGAACTCAAAATCAATCTTCCATTTGATTCTGCACTCCCACTGCTAGGCATAAACCCAGAAGAAAAAAAAAATCATTTTGTCATGAGGACATTTGCACTAGCTTGTTTATCCCAGCTCAATTTATAATCGCCAAGGTGTGGGAACAACCCAGCTGCCCATCAACCCACAGATGGACTAATAAACTAGGACTAAAAAACAGACACAGAGGGTCATAAATAAAGACTAACACTATGTCAGAGGGGAGACGAAAAAGAAGAGCTGGACAAAGCATGGCAGAAGAAAAAGAAGTGCAAAGACCAGAAACTAGCTCGGCAAGCACAGAAAGACAGCCAGGGTGGCCGAACCAGTGTGGGTGTGACAAGCGGGTGTGTGAGGGTCCTGAGCTGAAGTCTGGAGGCTGATTTGAAGTCCAAGGAGTAGACAAGGTCCTGATCACCCAGGATCTGCACTCTTCCATAAGAAGCTAGATTTCCCTTACGCAGAATGCAAAGTCATTTGTTTTATATACTTTAAAAATTACTTCTACAGCTGTGTGGGGTCTAATACAGTGATGCAAGCATGAACCCCAGAAGACAGCTGACGAGATCACTGCCTTCTCCATTTAAGGGTGGTGACTTAGGCCAGTGGGTGGAGAGCAGTGGCAGGGCATGGGTGTATTTGGGGATAGAACTGGCCCAACTTGCAAAGTAGATATGGTGATGGGAATAATCAGCAAGTCTGTTCAGGGCCTGTAAGTGTTGAATCCAAAGAGATGCCATGTCAGCAGTTAGGGTTAAGCTACGAATTTGGCATTTTTCATCCTGCAGATGACGTATAACCCAGCACAGTTTGGAAGCAGGTTTGAAGGGAAAGCTGACACACCGATGGGCTGGTATTCTGGTCTGTAGCCACCGCTCCCCGATGTGGGGGAGCAGAAGTTCCCAGGCCCGAGGCTATGGCCAGGACTTTGTTCCTTTAGCCACAGCCAATTGACCCTGGCTCAGTCCCCTTCCGGGATATTTTGAAGCCAGAGCTAGGGAAGAGAGTCGGTGTAAGCAAGAGACTAGACGAGGAGTCTGCAGCAGGAGAACAGGAGGCCAGCATGTTGGAGGAGAGGGCAACGGGGAGACCAACCTGTCTGTGCTCGGGCTCCCAGCCCTTCCCGCAGTTCACTGGATGCCCCAACCTCCTTGCAAAACACTCTTCTTTCTCTAGTGAATTGGGTTTCTTTTATTTGCAACCAGAAGAATTCTGTATAATACAGGTTGGTTTTTTACAAGTTGATTTTGAAACTCTTGTGGAATATTCTGGTACATCCACCCACCCTGTCATACAAGGTTCAGACCTGGAGGTCAGGAACGCCTGGATCTGCCCTCAGCATTTAGCACTCCACCAAGTTGGTCCAGGGGTGTTTTCTGTGGCAAAGGGAGGTGGGGATGGTGGGGACGGGCTCCGGAGGCTTGGGAGTGGTGATGCACTCTGAGCTCTGACCAGCAGGGCACCCACATGAGGGTCCGTGTGCCAGTGTCCCAAGAGGACAGGAGCTCCGTGTCGCACCTGCACCAGCCTCTCCAGTGGAGCTGACCCCAGTGTGCTGCAGCCTCCTTAGGGGCCGTGCAAGTACTGTGGGGGGGTCTTCCCTGCAGTGGCCCACCCTTAGCTCACCAGGTATTCATAGGCAGGGCCCACCTGTGGTGGGAGAAGGAAGAACAAGCACCTTCTGAGTCCAGATGGGTCCACGTGAGAGGCATGTCACTCACCTGAAGTGACTCCGATGAGAGTGAGCTATGGGGCTCCATCGACAGCCCCCTACTAATTTGGAAGCCCCGCCCCCACCAGAGGAGAAGAGTAAGGGGAGAGGAGGTGGGGGAGCGCTGTGTGTGGAGGGCAGAAGTAGCCCCTTCCAGGAGACACTGAGAAGAAACTGCAGAGGGAAAGTCACCTAAATAAGGCTGGGCAGCGTGTCAGAGATAGGAAGAGCGCCCAGAGAGGGCACTGGCACCTGGGACAGGGCTGAAGAGGCAGCCCTGGGAAGTAGTGTCCACAAGGAAATGGGTCAGGGTGGCTCCTGGTGGGACAACTGAGGCCAGGCGACTGCTGGTCAAGGTGTTCATGGCAGGTACAGTGTGGAGGGCTGTGAGCACACACCATGTTCACGCATTTCATCCATTCATTCATCTTGAAAGAAAGGAAACGAGTAGGGTAGTGGCTAGGTGGTGGCCACTCCAGGGTCATCCTGAGAGGAAAGGTTTGAAACATGTCTCCGTGCAGAGAGGGAGGGAGCAGAGTGGGTGTGCAACGAGGACAGAAGAGTGGGACAAGGATCTGGGGCATCCCTTCCTGCTCACAGGTTCCCTAGGCAGGAGCAGGGCTCAGCTGGCCCCTTGCAATTCTGGTCCAAGTCCATGCCTTGGGGGAACTGGGCTCCCACTCAGACAGCGGGAACTGTCTAGAAATGGGGCTTCTGGGAACCACAACTTCTTCAGACAGAATCTGAAATATATCAGATAGAACCAAGCATCCCTCCACCAGCATCTGCCTCCTGAAAGACAAGGAGAGGCCAAGGACGCATCCAGATGGGAGGAGCCTGAGCAGACATGAGCTAAGCCACACGGGGTCCCGTCAAGGTCCTGTCCTGGTAAAGGGCACTAGTGGGAAGACTGCAATCAGGGAGAAGGAAGTCTGCAGGTCAGGAGACAGCACTGCTATCTGACTTCCATCTTCGTGCTGTGGTTGGGGGTGGTTCCAGGATAAATGGAAATTTTTCTTCCTTTTTGGGAACCTTTCTATAAGCCTAAAATAGTTCAAAATAAAACATTAAAAATTATAAGTTTTCTAGGCAAAAAAATTATAGCCCCTCAAATAATGCTTTTGATATCATTTTTGTCTGGTCCATTTTTTAAAAAATACTATTTTTCTCTTAAAAAACTAAGAGAAAGTCTAAGGTGCTTTGCAGGCTAGTTTTGGCTGTTAGTAGAAAAAATATCCCTAAGATAGATAGATTTATATCCTTAAAATATAAATGAATATGTAGTATCTAGTGCTTCTAACATCCTAGTTGCTCCTTACAGCATGGAGGCATTGTTTTAAAGAAAATCTCGCCCTTAAAGCAAAAGCTTAGGGCAATGTTTTTTAACCTTTTTCATCTCACAGCACACTGGAACCTATAGTTCAACTTCCACGGCACACTTAAATTACGTTGATCAAAAAGAAAAGCGTGAAAAAGAAAAAGAAAGAATACACTTGCTGTGGTTTGAATTTCTTTTGAAAATAATTTAATTAATGATCTTTAAACATTTGTGTGCACACCTGAGATCCCCTCCCAGCACTCCAGTGAGGAGTGAGTTAGTGGGGTACCCACTGACTTGGGGAAGAGGAGTAACCAGGGCCCTGAAGCTAGGACAGCAAGTTCCCAGCCCAGAGAGTCAGCTGCTTTTCTAGTTCCTTAATTTTTTTTCTTATTCTTTCATCTTTCCTCATCTTTGAATCTCTTTCTTCATGTTTTTAACTTGACATGCAAAGAGCCTTTCTTTTCTTCAGTATTGTCACTTGGCATCACAGGGCACCCTGCCCCAGATGTAATATACAGTCTCAGAAGGTCTCGGGTTAGTTTTGCACAAAAGCCTTGCTCTTCCTGGTCATCTTTTATCCACTTATCACATTCCTAACCTCAGAGAATATGCAAGTCAATGCATCACAGCATAGACGAAGCAGCATACAAAATGTAGGTGTACAGAATAAAAAGTGACACTGTCCATTTGTTTCATATCCTGTGCATTATTTTATTCTGACTCAGAGCATGTATTGACTTCGATGGCTAGAAATTACGCCTGGGGCAAAGGGGCAATGCTCACCACATTTTCCCCTGTTTTAGAGAGAGCTCACTCATGTGGATTTTGGGAGGCAAAATTCATTATAAACTTGGAAATAATGATCATCTGTGGCCTATGGGACCATTGTTTCATGTAATTCTCTGGAGTTGAACTTGAATTAACATCAACATGGGGGACAGCCCATACTGTTTTGAAAGTGATTTGAGGTTAGTGGCTAGGGATCCACTGCCTGCGTCTGGGCAGCTGTTGTCTTCCACAGATGGTTCCACTACGATGCAGCATATCCAGTAACTCGTGGGTGACTGAGTCACAAAACCCACTCTTTAGATTCTGGGCCTGATGTTCCGGTCTCCAGACACAACCACTGCTTGTTTGGGTTTTGTGGTGAAGTTTATGCTAGGGCATTCCATGGTATGGTTAGTGAGGGTTGGGTGAACATCAGAGGATTCTGCATGAGGTGGGAGCCAGTCCAGCCAGCCTTTCTGACTCTCAGAGCCTATGCTGGCATCATTGGTCGGCCAGCTTAGACTGGAAACCTCTCGTGGAGACAAGATTTCTTTTTCCTGATCTTTTGAAATCAGCAGTAGAGACCGCCTCAGAGGGTTTTGACATTGCTAAATTGGAAGAAATCTGTTTTCAAAGCTTCAAGTGATCCCTGAGTATAAGAACTTTGGGGGATTCGTGGTGGATCTTCCCAGAGCTTCTCTCTCACCGTGCACGTGGGTCCTACGGATCAATTACCATAAACTGCAACACTGTCTGCACTTGATAGAAGGCATTTCCGATAGCCTAGTTATTTGGAACAGTTTTTTGCACAAATTTCAGAGCAATGAAGAATCCGAATGGCCACATGAGGTGTGCTTGAGTGACGCTGGGACTGATGCCAGGCCTGCTTCCAGGTGAGACACAGCCCTCAGCTCTGCAGAGGGAGATTCCCTGAAGACTCCCCCCTTCCCCACATTTAAACTCCCCTGTTTCCAGTCCTAACCTGATGGTAAATGTTTGTCTGGTGTTGAAGAAGGTGGCTGGTGGTTTGTCACTTTTAAGAATTGTTTTGGAATTCCATCCTTGATAAAGCTGTCAATAGATTGAGATCAGACCACATATGGGTTGGTGTTGAGAGAAGCTACTGATAGCTTTGGCAAGAAAAAGGGTCCCAGAGCTGGTTGGGGTGCAGAGAGCAAATGGCCTGAGGTGAATGGGAGGCTGTGAGAATACCAGCCGGGGACTCTGTCTCTTCACCATGCTCCCAGGAGACAGAGGTGAAACCCAGAGAAGACCTCTCTATGGTCAGGGAGGGCACCTGGCTGCCAGTTGTGCCTCCCTTATAGGAGATCAGCCATTTGTCTAGCATGTCCCTGAAAATCTTCTAACCACGTCACACTCTCAAAGTAGAGTCGTGATCATTTTTTACCAGCAGAAGATGTGCAGTAAAATAATACATTTTCTAAATGGAAGGCGATGATGAGGTGGGGTTTGGTTAAAACACAATCCAGTGGTTTTCGCATTAGGAAGTGGTGGTGGTAGGGGTTGCTGCTTTCCAGAAAAACGGAAGCAAGTTTCACTGAGTACTCAGAGGGCAGGTGAAGGATGAGTTTAATATATTCCCTTTCTCTAGCATAAGATAAACACAAACTTGCCTGATTTTCACAAAAAAACTATTTGAAGCAGTGATTGATGAAAATTATTATAAAACAGAATATTATTACAGAAGTTTACAGGACCAATCATGAAAGCATCTAATTATATATCTGTGTATATCTTTATGCATGAAAGTGTTGCACATGTTTTAAGAGTGTTTTAGAAGCTCATCATCCTAGATCAGGCACACTGTTCTGAGGGCATATAAATTCACCAAGGGCTTTTGAATGTCTTTACTCCCAACTTCACAATCAAAATTTACAACAGTAGCCAAAGATCAGCATTCAGGGGTTTTTTTGTATCTTACGCTTGAAACATTGTGACCCCTGGGAATCGCTGTGTAAGTCACAAGTCCTGCCAGGAGTATTTGACTTTCAGAAGCTCCTTCCTGCTACACATCAGAGTCTTTGTGGGTGCAGCTCTGAAAACAAGAACGTGGTTTCAAAACAGTGTTAACAGTTCAGTTCAGGGGCGAATCTATAGACTCATTCAGTCTAAAATGCCATTTTAAAAAATGGATTTTCTACCAACATAAGCAGCTTAAAATCCTACCATCATTGTCAAGTATTTGTTTCTGGAAAAGTAAATAAGATCAGAATTAAGAGCTGGTGATCAAAGGGACACAGCATTATTTATAGCTTCCTACAATAGCATGGGCCGGAACGCCTATTACGGCTGCTCAGAAATGAAGACCATACCATTAGGGACGGTTTCTTTGATCATTCCTCTAAAGCGTTTCCCATTGTCAGTGGATGGCTTCCCAGAAGACAGAGTAAAACAGACCAGAAAACCCAGCACAAAAGACATTCATTTCAGTTTTACTGTGAACAGACTTCAAAAAGTCTTGCTAACAAATGTTTCTGCCTCAGCTGAGGACCCGGAACGGACGGCCCGGCACAGACAGTCCCCATGCCTATGCGATCACGTGTCTCTGTGGCTGGCTTAGGGGCAGGGCTTCGTCAAAGGCCCCATTCAGGTTTCTGCTTGAGGAACTACAGAAACTGTAAGAAATTGAGAAAAACTCACAATGGAAAAATCATGAGGCTTCCATCACAGGTGGTCCAGGTCCATAACTCCCCCTGATCCCTCAAGCTGGTTGATGCTGCTGCTGTTTTGACAAGTGTTCGCTGGGTAGAAGCAGACACAATCAGCTAAGTGCCCATGAAGCATCAGATTTTGTTCCAGAAGGAGCCAAATGTGCCATCTTTTACTCACCCATGTGTAACTGTCACTTTTGCAGATGGCCCCTAGTGACCCAGATGCTCCCCAGTTCAGATTTATGGCCAGCTTCTCAGCCAACAGTCGCAAGGACAAGCTGGCAAGAAGCATGGCAGGGCTAGAGGTATGTGCATGTCTGGGTAAGAAGAGGTTTATCAATACAGCTCTTTCAATTCTAAATGAAGTCTACTGCAACCAATCTGAAGGGAATTTGTTATTCATAGTTGTTATGAACCGAATGTGTCTCTGCAAAAAGATAGGTTGAAGTCTTAAGCCCCAGTCCCTTAGAATGTGACCTTATTTGGAGGCATAGGATCATTACAGAGGTAACCAAGGTAAAACAAGGTCATAGGGTGGGCCCAATCCCCCATGACTGTGACATTATAGAAAGGTAAAATTTGGACAAAGGCAAGCACGCAAGGACAGAAGGTGATGTGAAGACACGCAGGGAAGACGCTGTCTGGAACAGATCCTTCCCCCACACTCTCAGAAGAACTCACACCTGCCAACACCTTGATCTCAGGCCTGCCACTCAGTCTATGGTATTTTGCTGTGGCAGCCGAGCAACTAATATGTTACCTAATTCATTAGTACTGAAAACCACTTGCCAGTTAAACCAGTGTTCTCATCCTCATATATTAGTATATGTTTCTGAATTTTTCCCCTTTATTTTTCAGAATGCATGCAGAGAGAAAGATTCTTAGAGAAACTTTAAACCATGTGAACTCAGAAACTGAAGTCTAGAAGAGGTGGCTGGTAAAAGACAGGAAGGGAACAAATGAGATTCTGCACAGACTGGGATAGAAGAAAGTGGTTGGCTGGGACCCGCTGTTGCCAGGGCAGGAGGAGGTGGAGGAAGTGGGACTCCAGCACGGCCACAGGTGTATTTGGCTTCCAGGCTGGGCCAGAGCCATTGCACTCTAAGAACAAGTGAGGTCCCTGCTGCAGGTGGGAAAGAAAGGGAAGGGAAAAGTCGCTCAGGGGTGGGCCCCTTACCAATGCCTGCCAGAGAAACCACCTTCCCAGGCACTGGCTGCAGGGGAGCGGCACTGAGCACCGTGCTCCAGTATGGTGGTGCCCCAGTGCAGCGGGAGTGCCTGGTAGGGCACCAAGACCCCTGAAAGTCAAAGGCTCCTGGGAGAAGGCGATCTGCACAATGAGAAGCGCATCGTCCTTCCAAGTAAAAGGAGACCTGGATTACCCGCTTCCTGATCCTTACTGCCTGTGGAACCAGAGACTCCTACCCTGCAGTCTGTTCTCTCATCTTGAAAAGGAGGATAACAATAGTGTCTTTCTCCTAGTGCAGTGTGAAGATTAAATGAGGTAATGCACATCTGGCACATAGTAAGTGCTCAGTACACGTGGACTAAATACCAGAGAGATCCCAAGACCAGCCTTACACAAACCCAGGTCGCTACTGTGTATTCCGGCAGGTAGAGCCGATTCTGTGTTAATGGTATAGACACTGAAGCACTGCTCACAGAAAACACCTGAGAGTCAGGGCCAGCACGTTCTCCTGATAACAGCTCTCTTTCTTCTGTACAGTTATTATCAACCTCCAGGCCACATGGCTGCTACCTTGGTTTGTCGGCAGCATCCATCAAGATGTGGGAAACATGCCTCTCAGGGAAACTGAGACAGCAGGATTTATCCATCCCCTCGGCAAGAGTTCACTGCGCCGAGCCAGGCCCGGGACCTTGCACGGTGATTGCTGTAGACCAGGAGGGAGGGGTTTGGGGGAGAGGTGTACGAGGTTTCTACAATGGGGTGGGGTAAGGCACAGAACACAAACTGTACCCGTGAGCCAAATGAAATGAATTTGGGCACACCTGCTCAGAATGGGGACTAGGGCAGTGATAGCTCCATTTCAAGAATAGCATTCTGATACCTCTCTGACTACTATGCAGGCTGTTCCTGACCCTGTGTTTCTATGGGGTAATTTGCAAGGAAGTCCGATGGAGAATATATAAAGAACATGCCCCAGAATGGGCGTGTCCACCTGCCGTGGCCCCCAGCACTGCCCTGTGTGCAGGAGAGCGGACATGCCCGAGAGCTGGACCAAAAGCAAAAGAACAAAGTTTAATCAGAAACTTCTATGCATCCTCACGAGGATCCCTGTTCTCATGTTCATAGCTTCACTTTCTGTTGAATAACAACTTCATGGAGATATATTGTACCCAAGCAAGAGTTATAATTCAGTGGTTTTTAGTTCATTCTCAGAATTCTCTGAGAGTTCTCTGTCAGTCTGAGAACATTTGCCTTGCCCCAGAAGTGGTCGCCCCCAGCCTCAGCGGCACTGGCCCCCTCCCGGCCTCTGAGATGTGCCTCCTCCACACACTGCCCAGGAGCTTCTTCCCTCCATGTCCCTCTGTGTTACGGAGTGTGGAATGCCGACTGACCCCTTTCAATGGCTGAGTGGCACAACCCAATGCACCACAAGGTATCAGTCCCCCCTCAGTTGATGGACTGGCCGCCTCATTCACAACCCCACATGTCCCATCTCTGTCTCCAGGTGGTCCTTGGACTCACCCCACCAGAAGCTGGCAGATGGGGGTTCCCATGCAGTGGTGAGATCCTGAGTGTCCTGAACCCTTTCTACCTGGCCTCAGCTCTTCTTCCCTGACCAATACTACACCTGGAACCAGCTGCCACCTACCCCTAACCAGCTGCGTGCACATGGGCCTCACCCGAGGCATGTGTCTACCCATGCACTCTCCTCCTTGCCTGAAGGGCTGGCCTCTGGTTCCTTCCCACACCAACTTCTTCAGCAGTGCCTCAGCTCCCACTGGGACCCCCCTCAACCTCTCCTCTATCCCCCCTATTGTCTCCATCACTTTCCTGCCCCATGGTCCAAGAGCTGGAGCTTTCCAGGGACAGAACCAGATCTCATTCACCTTGGCAGCCCATGTGTGGCATTTAGCATGTGTCTGCCCATAGGAGGTGTGGGGCTGGGATGTCCCACCCCATTTCCCCTTAGATCTGAACAACTGATGTGTTTATGCCCCGACTACAGAGTGCTCCCAGCATCACCCTTATGATCCCTCAGGCATTGCCCTCAGCTAAAGGGACCCACCCTGATCACATTTACTTCAAGGACATCTTTATGTAAGTGCAAGAAAGCAGGAAAATACATTCCCATTTTCCTTCTTTGCTACCAAACTTGCTTTTTTACAGTTAGCAGTAGACCTTGGTGAGTGTTTAATATCACCACTGAGGGCTTTCTTGTTCTTTTTACAGGACTGTAGAGTTTTCTCCTGCATGCTAAACCATACTTTCCAGTTCCATTTTCAGTCATGATGGTCTATCAGCAACTGGATTCCTCTCCACTTCTTAAGCAATTAGAATTTGTGAAGCTAAATTCCAGAATGTAGGAAGCTGCATTGACAGAGAGAAAATATACTGTAGGACCCAGGGTACCTTTTGAGTCTTTGATCTGCACTTCCATGTGAGAAAAATCACCAAACTGGGGAAACAACAAGTTAATGAAGATTTACCCTTTTGTTTTCTTCTAAGACTTTTATAATTTTAGCTCTTACATTTAGGTTTGTTGGTTCATTTTGAGTCAATTTTTGCAAATGGTGTGAATAAGACTCTAAGTTTATGCTTTTGCATCTAGATATCTCATTTATTGAAGAGACTATTTTTTCCCTTTAAGTTGTATTAGTACCTTTGTTGAAAAATAATTTGCCTTAGTTGTACAGGTTTACTGGACTCTTAATTCTATTCCATTGGTCTATATGTTAATCTTTATGGCAATATAATATTGTTTAGGTTACTGTAGAATTTGGAATCAGGAATTTTTAAATTTTCCCTTTGAAAATGTGTATGTGTGTATTCTGGGAAATTTGCAATTCTGTATAAATCAAAGGATTAGCTTTTCCATTTCATCAAAAAAAAGAAACCATTGGAACTTTAATAGGGATTTCATCATTATCTGTAGATTACTTTGGGAATATTGCCAATTTAACAATATTAAGTTATCCAAGTCAGAAACATGGAATAACTTTCTATTTATTTATGTTTTTACTTTCTTTCAGCAATGTTTTGTACTCAATGTCAGTGTACAAGTCTTTCACCCTCTTGATTAAATTTATTTCTAGGTGTTTTATTCTTTTGGATGCTGTTTCTAACAGAATTGTTTTCTTAATTTTCTTTATAGGTGGTTCATTGCTAGCATATGTAAACACACTGATTTTTTGTATGTTGATCTAGTGTCCTGACACTATGCTGAATTTGCTAATTATGTCTAATAATCTTTTGTGAATTTTTAAAGTTTTTTTATATATATAGTCATGTCATCTGTTAGTAGTATAGCTTCACTTTTTCTTTTCCAATGTGCTCCAAATTTAGTTCATTCACATGTAAATTTACATTTACTGATAAAGAAGAAGGTACTTCTGTCATTTTTGTTTTTGTTTTCTATGTCTTTTCTCTTCTTTCCCTCAATTCA
>CAUYON010040104.1:0-20745 GCA_963573935.1 Arctocebus calabarensis | reverse complement strand
ACAAATCACATAAAGAATGAATGAAAAAAATGGGACTCTTATTCATAAAAAATTATGAAAAACTCTATTATACAAAGTCAAATAAATTATTCTCAAAGCTTAGGGTAATTATATGAAAATAGCTTTTAAGTACTAAATGCATAATAGAAATGTCTTCATACAGTGATTAAGAAAATGCCATTAAGGCTATGTTAAACAGTTTGATGAAAATATTTCAGATTGTATATGAAACCAGCACATTTTCCCCCTTGATTGCACTAATGTACACAGCTGTGATTTAATTAAAAAAATTTTTTTAAAAAAGAAAAAATCCTCAACATCACTATTCACCTGGGTAATGAAAATTAAATGCACCTTGCTCTCGTCAGAATGGTCATTAATAAAAGTCAAAAAATAGGGCTGTGCCTGTGCCTCAAGGAGTAGGGCGCCAGTCACATATACCAGAGGTGGCGGCTTCAAATCCAGCCCTGGACAAAAACTGCAAAAAAAAAAGTCAAAAAACACTAGATGCTGGTGTAGATATAGTTTAAAAAATGGAGCACTTATTCACTGTTGATGGAAATATAAACTAGTACAACCTCTGTGAAAACAGTATGGAGATGCCTCAGAGAACTAAAAGTGGAACTACCATTTCAGCCAGCAATCCCTCTATAATTCACAATTGCAAAGATAAGGGATGAAATGAAGTGCCTGCCAACCAGTGAGTAGATAAAGAAAATGTGGTATACATATACCATGGAAAACTACTATGCCAAAAAAAATGAATGAAATAATATCTTTAGCACCACCTTGAATGGAAATGGAAGCCATTTTTCTAAGTGAAGTATCTCAGTAATGGAAAAACAAATACCACCTGTACTCACAAGTGGGAGATAAACAATGGGTAGCCATGATCAAACACAGTGGTATAATAGACTGTGGAGACTCAGAATGGGGGAAGATAGGAAGACAGATGAGAGATCAAAAAATAGCTGTCAGGCACAATGTATACTAGTTAGGTGATGGATTCACTAAAAGCCCCAGTTTCACCACTATGCAATTCTTATGTGTATCAAAAAAACACTTGTACCCACAAATGTATTGAGATTTTTTAAATCCCCCCAAAAGGATCTTGGTATTTCATAAGTCCCAAGAGAATAACTCCTTGTGGTTTTGAGTTGCATTTTTCTGATAATTAGTGATGTCAAGCACCTTTTCATATATCTATTATCCATTTTTATTTCTTCTTTGGAGAACTGTCTATTCACATCCTTTGCCTATTTTTGATTGTATTTCTTTATTTTGCTATTGTCCTATATATGTTCCTTATATTTTTTGGATATTAACTCCTTATCTGATACATGGTTCCCAAATATTTTCTTTAAATCCATAAGCTGCCTTTTCACTTTGTCTCCTTTGGTGGGGAGTTTTTATTCTAATATAGTCTCACTTGCTTATTTTTGCTTTTATTGTCTGTGTTTTTGTGAGATATCCAAAATTCCTTGCCAAGGCCAAATCAAGTAGCTTTTCTCCTATGTTTTCATTAAAGTCTTTAAAGTTTCAAGACTTACATTTAGATCTTTAATCCACTTTGAGTTTATTTTTGTGAATGGCATAAAAGTTAGGTTTCATGTTGTTGTATGTGAATATCCAGTTTTTTCTATACCATTTACTGAAAGGACTATCTTTCCCTCATGGTACCTTTCTAATAGCCTTGTCAAAAATTAATTGACTACATATGTGTGGGTTTATTTCTGGTTTCTCTTTTCTGCTCTATTAGTCTATACGTTGGTTTTTATGCTAGTGCCATACTGTTTTTATTTCTATTACTTTGTAATATAATTTAAAATCAGAAAGTGTGATGCCTCCATCTTTGTCTGTCTTGAGATTATTTTGGCTACTTAGGGACTTTTGCTAGCTTCATATGATTTTTACAATTGTTTTTTCTATTTCTGTGAAAATATCTTGGAATTTTGGTGGAATTGCTTTGAAACTATTCTAATATGGACATTTTAACAACAAATTCTTCAAGGCCATGAATATGGGCTATCTTTACATTTATTTATGTCTTCTTCAATTTCTTTCACAATGCTTAATAGTTTTCAGTTTAGAGATCTTTCATTTTTTTGGTTAACTTTATTACTAAGAACTTTATTTGTTATTCTTTTCAGTATTATAGTTTCAGTTCAGAGGTCTTTCATTTTCCTGATTAACTTTATTACTAAGAACTATATTATTTATTCTTTTCAATGCTATTGCAAGTAGAATTATTTACTTGATTCCTTTTTCAGATCTTATTTACATAAAGAAATACAACTCATTTTTTATGTTTATTTTTTTTTTGGCTGGGGCTGAATTTGAACCCACCACCTCTGGCATATGGGGCCAGCGCCCTACTCCTGTGAGCCACAGGTGCCACCCCTTTATGTTTATTTTGTATCCTACAATTTTACTGAGGAAATTTGTTTTTTGTTTTTTGTTTTTTTTTGAGACAGAGTCTCAAGCTGTCACCCTGGATAGAGTGCTGTGGCATCACAGCTCACAGCAACCTCCAATTTCTGGGCTGAAGTGAGTTTCTTGTCTCCGCCTCCCAAGTAGCTGGGACTACAGGCACCCACCACAACGCCCGGCCATTTTTTTGGCCATCATTGTTGTTTGGCAGGCCCAGGCTGGATTTGAACCCGCCAGCTCAGGTGTACGTGGCTGGCACCTTAGCCTGTTGAGCCACAGGTGCCGAGCCAGGAAATTTGTTAATTCTAATGTTTTTCAGTAGTCTTTAGAGTTTTCTACATATAAGATTAAGTCATGTCATCTGCAAACAGGAAGAACTTTACTTCTTCCTTTCTGATTTGTATGCCTTTTATTTCTTTTTTTTTTATTTTCTCTTCTCTGATTGTTCCTTCTAGTACTTCCATTGCTGTGGAATATAATTGGTGATAGTGGGCATCTTTGCCTTGTACCAGACTTAGAAAAAAAGCTTTCAGTTATTTCTCCATTGATTATAACTGTAGCTATTCATAAATGGGCTTTATTATGCCAAGGAAATTTTCTTGTATAACTATAGGAAATGAAATAATCATCTCATAAAGATACTTGCACACTTGTGTTCATCAAAATACCTGTTAAGGAAACAACCCAAGCTTCCACTGATGGATGAATGGATAAAGAATTATGATATACACACAAACATAGACACTTGACTATTATTCAACCTTAAAAAAAAAAGAGAGAGACCTGCAATTTGCAATAACATGGATAAACCCAGAGGACATTATGCTAAGTGAAATAATCCAGACACAAAAGGAAAAATACTGCATGATCTCACTTATTTGTGCAATCCTAAGAAAAGAAAAAAGAAAAAGCTTGAATGTATAGAAACAGGGAGTTAAAAGGTGGTTACCAGGGATGAGGAGGGGGAGCAAAGAGAGGGAAGGCAAAGAATACAAAGTTTAGTTGTATGGGATAAATAAGTCTTCGCAGCTAGTGTAGAACATGAGGCTATAGTTAACAAATATCATATTATATTTGCCAACTGAGTAGATTCTAAATACTTCAACCATTTAAAAAAATGTGAGATGTATTAATTTACTTGATTGTAGTGATCATTTCACTATGTATGTTCATTTCAGAATATGTTGTATATTCTAAATATATACAGTAAAATTGTCTTGGTTATTGGAGAACATAAAATGCAACTGAATTCATTTTATTGTAGACCATGGAAATTGGAGAACACGACTACTCCTAAGAGCTTATACGGCTGTACTGATGCAGCATGTCGGTTCCAATGTGTAACAGGCACTGCTGTTGTGCTGAAGCCATAGCACTTTTAAGAAAATATTCATTGACCAAATTACCATAAATACTTTGCTTACTACAGACGTAGGGCTTATATTTGCTCTTGTACATTTCATCCAATGTTTTTCTTAATAACCATGTTTCTGATTATGAGGTTTTTTTTTTTTTTTAAGAAAAGTAACTACTTGTCTCTGATATAATCCATATACCAAAAAAGTATACCCACTTGCAGAGTAACCTTGCTCCCATGCTGGTGATGTGTTATTTCATTTCTATTTATTTCTGGTCGGTTAAGTACTAACTATATATAAGGCCCTGGGATGTATATATACTGAAGCTTTAACAATGACCAAGCTTTGGTAAAGGTAAAGCTACCCTTACTGGCTTTACAACTCAATATAAGGGACAAATAATAAATAGCCAAAGGCAATACAGTGTGATATGGTTAGGTGTTCCATCGGAACATACATGGGGTTGCCCTTAAGTGGGCCCAGGTCATGCTAGGTTCTAATTCTTACATCTGCATGGGAGAAATCAGGCCAAACAGGAGCCATCATATTAGAGACGAAAGTGCCTTGATGTCAGAGAGAAAGTTTCTTTGGACTTAATCAAGGAGGAGCAAAGAGAAGATGACTTAGCTGAGTAGTGTCAGAGGGTCAGAGAGGTGACACAGCAAGGGCCTGATCAGTAAGCAAAGTGGTGACGGATGGCAATGGTAAGGTGAGTGACAGGGATGGTGACAACCAGACAAGCAGCAGCAGCCTCATGAGAACTTGATTAAAAAGGACAATAAGAGTGGAGGCGCCCCATGTTGTGCTTGACATTAAAAGGGAGACGGGTGCTGAAACCACTTCCTCACACTCGCACTCAGCACAGAGGCCACCAGCTGCAAAATCAGCCTGCTAAGAAATCTGGATGGAGACTTTTACTAGTTATCTGCTGCAAGATAACAACCCCCCCCCCCCTCAAGCTGAGTGACTTAACACAACGCCCATTTTTTATGTTATCTGACAATTCTGAAGAAATCCAAGTGGTTGGCCGGACATGTTGGCTCACACCTGTAAGCCTAGCACTCTGAGGGAGGCCAAGGCAGGTGGATCATTTGAGCTCAGAAGTTCAAGACCAGACTGAGCAAGAGCAAGACCCCTATCTCTACTAAAGAAGAAAGAGGAGGAGGAGGAGGAGGAGGAAGAAGTGGGGGGGAGGGAAGGACGGGAAAAAGGGGGAGGAGGAGAAGGAGAAGGAAAAACCCAAGTGGCTTTCACTGGCTTCTCTTTTTAGGGTCTCAAGAAAAAAATCAAGGTGTTGTTCAACCCAGGATGTTGTCTGGAGGCTGTAGGAAGCATCTGCTTCCAAATTCATTCTGGCTGTTGGCCAAATTCATTTCCTTGAACTTGCCGGACTATGGGCCCACATTCCTTGCTAGCTGGCAGCTGGGTTCTGCTTTCAGCTCCTAAGGGCCACTCATTCCTTTCTCAAAGCCAACAATGGTGTATCAAATCCTCCTCACACTTCACTTTTTTCCTGCCATCATTACTCCCACTCAGCCCCATTTGCCACCAGCCAGAGGAAGCTTTCCGCTTTTGATGGCTCGTGTGATTAGAATGGGCCCACTGGATGTGATATCAGTGCCTGTCTCGCAGGGCTACTCTGAGGAGTAATTGAGTTAACGCATGCAAATTGTACACTTACCATAGTGACAAGACAATATAATTATTGGGTGTTTTTTCACTAGACTTCCACAGGGGTTTCTCATGCCAGCAGCTGCGTTAGCGGTTCTCATCTTGTGGCCGTTTCTGCTGCTGCATGATTGCGGGATGACCTCACTCTCTTTTTCCTGCTCCCCTTGATATCAGACTAATTGAATAAAAATAGGAATCTGCAAATTAAAAGACTCGTGTGTGATGCCACAGCAACGCCCCCTCTTCCATTCCCCTGCGCACGCATGCCCTTTTCCCTTAAGAGGAGTGTACTCATGATACATAAGGACTCCAGGGCCAGACGTGGGACCAGATGTCCCAGTTTACCATGCTGAGGGGCCCCTGGGAAAATAGAAGTTTTGGTGCTGAGACCAGGACAAATACCTCCCCCTCAAAAAAGGTGATTGTTCATCCCAGGTCAGACGACCCAGGTTCCACCGGGTAACCTTAGGCAAGTTACTGACATCTCTGTGCCTCTGTTTCCTCATCTGAATATAGATTATCACATCTCTCCCTTATAAAGTGTTTTTGAAGAGTAGGTGAATTAATATAAAGAGTACCTAGAATATAGCAAACACTCAATAAATGTGTTATTATTACAATTACTAACAGTTATAGGAAAGCACACAGTAGTAAAACTAATACACGAGAACATGGCGAGGGACCTAGAACCACCTTCTTCTTCTCCTCCTCCTCCTCCTCCTCCTCCTCCTCCTCCTCCTTCTTCTTCTTCTTCTCTTTTGACACAGAGCCTTGCCCTGTCACCCTGGCTACAGTGCTGTGGCATCACAGCTCACAGCAATCTCAAACTGCTGGGTTTAAGTAAGTGTCCTGTGTCAGCCTCCCATGCAGCTGGGACTACAGGTGCCCACCACAATGCCCGACTGATTTTTCCCTTTTAGGTAGAGACAGGGTCTCACTCTTGCTCAGGCTGGTCTAGAACTCCTCAGCTCCGGGGACCCTCCCGCCTCTGCCCCTCTCCCAGAGGGCAGGGATTCCAGGCATGAGCCACCAGGCCCAGCCAGGACCTAGAATCTTACAAAGTCCTTACAGCCCAAGAATAGAGCACCTGGAAAGGATGCCACCAGCCATCCTCAGTTCATGATGCTGCTCTGAGAACATGAAGACAAAGAAAAATAAAAATAGGCTGTTGTCTCAGGAAAGAATAAGAGAAAATGCCAATTAAAACTATCCTGAGCTTACCTATCAGATTAGCAAAAACAAACAAAAAACCCAAGCAAACACAAGTTTGGTAAAGCTCATTTACTAAAGCTACAGAGAAATAGACACTTCCATGTGTACCAGACAGAATAGAAAATGGTCAGCCAAAGGGTTTCTGTGAAGGCTGACCATTTGATATTGGAGAATTTTATATTGGAGAATTGCTTGAGCGCAGGAGTTTGAGGTTGCTGACATCTATAAAAATTCCAGATGCATCAGAAGCACAGTGCTACTCTGGGAACATACATATATATAAAGAGAAAGAGTGTGTGCGGGGGTGTATATATATATTCTGTGATATGTCTGCAAAAGTGAACTATAGGCTAGATCTACATAGACTATACACACACACACATATACATACATACATATATATGTATGTAGTGTGTGTGTATAAAGATGTACACTGGATGACTGTTACAGCAAAAAACTGGAATACCCTAAGTGCCTGAAAACAGCAGGGTCTGGTCAAATGAACAGTGGTATGTCTATATAACAGAATATGATGAAGAAGTAAAAAGGAATGAGGAAACTCTCTTATATTAACATAGAAAGAGCTGCAAAATGCATTGTTTAGTAACAAAACCTCATGGTGCAAATTAGTGTATGTAATATGCCATTTTCTGGACCAAAAGAGAGGAAATAAGAATATATGATGTGCTGATGTAGGCGTGCAGAAACACCAGACAGAGACCAGTTGAAATGCTTACTCATTAAGGGCAGAGAGCGACGGGCATGACGCATCTCAAAGTAGATTGTTTTCTTTCGTTTTTATCTTGACCTCTTAAAGTATAATACATATTAAAGAATAAATTTCAAACAGCAGAAGTGAACTATCAAGAGTTCTTTCTCTGGCTCGCCCACTTAAAGAGAAGCACTGCTCATTTCTATGAAATAATCTCCTTTGAGAAGACAGGAAATATAGTGTTGGAAACAACCGTGGTGCTCCATCCACCCAAACAAATCAACAAAAGATTTCCGCCATGTGACTGGGGGACCAATCCCCGCCAGCTAAGCAGAAACGAACCGGGGCACAGGTGGTGTTCCGGGGAGCGAGTCTTACAGGGACTGATTTATATTCCCGTCGCACTCACACGCAGACCCCGGCAAGCCGCAGCGTGGCCGGCATCCGAGAGGAGGAACAGGCCGCCTGTCTGCCTTTTCCAGCCCCGACGAGGTTTCGCTCTCCCCTCGTCTTCCATTTGCAGGAGAGGAGATCTGTTCCGCTTTTCATGTTAATTGAAATCGGCTGCTTTGGGCTCTGACACAGGCATTTAGCGCTAACAGTCAATTGCTCTTTCCTCAGCCATCTGGCAAAAGAGTTGGAACCAGCAATTTTCTGAGTCAGAATTAGACATCTGAAAACAAATGTGCTCACAGGCGGACCCCTCAGAAGTTCTAAAAGAAAGAAAGTGGCAGGTAGTGGGGGGTTATGAAGCCCGGTCTGCAGTGATGTGAGCTCAAACGAGGAGGCCAGCGTGGACTGTGGCTCCCTACAGAGTCCAGCGTGCAGGGAGGAGCCGTCTCCCGCTCACCCTCCGTTCCGAACGGCCAGAGCCGCCCTAGCGTGGGCCCTACCGCTCCTCCTAGACGTGCTCGTGGTCTCACTGCTGGTCCTGGGAGCTTAGCAAGGATAAGGAGTGGCCTGGCTTCTTCTCCTGGCTCTTCAAGCTCCCGACTGTCCTTGCTTCCTCCCCGTCCTGTGTTTGTTCCCCTTTCTCCACGTGCCTTTTAAATGTTCGTGTCCCCTTGACCTCTATCATCGGCTCATCTTACCCTCCTCTTTGCAGCTTGGGGACATCTGTAGGCCTGAAGGCCTATACGAATAGTGCTGGTTCCCCCATGCAAATAGTTCTTAAGTGGGGGACTCTACTAGACCCCTTTCAACCATGGCTGATTTTGTTTATGGACACGTTCTGGGTTTCGTGGGGAAGCGCCAAACTTCACACAAAAGGGGGCTGGGACTCTGGCTGCCACTTCCTGCCTCCCCAGTAAAGAGTTAGGGGACCCCAATTCTGGGCAGATTGTGTGCCCCCCCTCACCAGTGTCCATGACTTAAAATGTACACAAGAGAACCTTAGGAATAAGGCTCAAATCATGTCACTTCTAGATTGAGGGCTATGTCATTCCTGACACCCATTTCCGTCGCATTTGGTGCCCCGTGTTCTCTTTGCAAATAAATACACACAAGTCCTCAGCAAGTCAGGCTGAGCTCCAGCATCCAGGTGAAGTTGCCCATGTGTGGCCACCACCATCACCACCACCACCCCCGTAGAGGACATATGCCCCAGCTCCAAGGATCTTGCAACTGCCAAGCCTCTTGATCCACCTTAACTCTGGCCCTAACAGCCATGTCACCAGGAGGTAAGGTTGGTGTGGCAGAGAGGCAGGACGTGTGAACCTTGTGTAACACAGGATTCAGGGCACATGGCTTTTTCTGCCCTAAGTGGGTGGTGTTCCTCCTTCCTCTTGCTTCTCTCTGCTTTAAACAGATTCAATGAACAACATGATTCCTGCACGTTCATTCAAACTAGGAGCCTTTCTGCTCTGTATCAACTTGCCGGGTAGGGTCCTTACAGGCTCCCTTTACAGCAAAGTAATTTCCCACAAGACAACATTTTATTGCCTGGCGTGTCTTTGTGAAATGTCTCTGCATCTCTACTTCACCTAATGATTACAAGTTATCCTTATTTTCTCGGTTTTTCAGATTTCCCTTTAATGTGTAATCTAAAAAGTAACTTTGCTTTTCAAAAGGGTAAAGTGATACACGGCTTGGTATTGAGGCCCAGGCACTAAGTTTAATCAGGTAATATCCAGACTAGTCCCTTGCGGGGTAACAGCAGGTAGGGTAGAGGCCGTGTCTCTGTGCCCCGACTCCCCACTCCAGTCTGGCGTTTATGACTGATCTGCAGGCCCCGGCTGGGCGGAAGCATCGGATCTGCTCAGCTGGGTTCTTGGTGCTGATGTCGACTGGAATTCAGGATGAAAATCGTGGAGGTGGATAGCTGTGGGAAACGAGAAAGACGGAGTAGCCCCTGGGAAGGGTGCCACACCTCTGGTGCTGAAGACACACCGCGTGTGCGGAATTTGGATCCCACTTTTACATCTGCCAGACAGATTAGCTTCCTTCTGCAGATATATTCTTTCTCCAAACCAAGCCTAGTGCATTTCCTTCAGCAAAAGCTTCTTCAGAGATCATCGCAGACAGTTGTGCCTCCCTGAGGCTCCAGATCCAGGTCAATGTGATTGAATTTGGAGGCGTTTTTAGTCTCATGGTCATTGCTCAGGTCACTGTAAAGAATGACATCTACATTACTGTGGCATTTTCTATTTCCATTCTCAAAAAGTTACTACGATTTAGGAGGGCGCAAAATGGTACTCCATGTTAGCATCAAGCAATTAAGGAATTTTACATTAAAAAAAAATCAGATTTCCTGCTTCTCCTGACCAATGAGAGTGCAGGATGCGCAATCTCCCAGGGCAACCACAGCGTCATCTGGAGACAGGCCACGCCCTCTCTAGGTTCTCGCAGACCGCAGCCTCCTGGGACCAGTTCGCTCCCCTCGGCTGTTCCACTGGATTCGTTGCTCCTGGGTGTCGCCCCAGGACCTACCCAAGGCCGCACCTGCCGCTTGTCCATTCTCCTTGTCTACTTTGCAGGCTCACTGGCGCAGCTCCCTAGCCAAATGCCCCTGCTCTTCCAGCAGGATCTCTGAGGCCCCGTGTGCCTCACCGGGCCGGTCCATCCCCCGCTTTCTCAGGCACACAAACCTCCCGCCCTTGGTCTGTACTTGGTTTTTCCATGTCTCGGGCCCCTGCCTGACCTCGGCCACTTTCCTGGCCGCTCTTCTCTTAAACTAATCATATGACCTGACGTCAAGAACTGGTGGGCGCCTACGGGGTTCTTTCTGGTGTTCTGATGTTCACTTTCAGAATTTGAACATAGGGGTCATCACACCAACCGGGCAAATATCGTCAGAACCCAGAAGCAGCCTTTAAAAATTCGTCTGGTGTTTCAGTGACCTAATGCTAATCCCCTCAGGTCCGCGACCCCTCCACTCACCGGTTACCAAATGCCCCCTGAGGTTAAACAAAGCCCTGAGAAGATCATAAAATGAATGGTGTGACCTTCAGGTGTGGGATCGCTCCTTTCCTTCCCAGCCTGTAGCTGATTCAGATTATCTTTATCATTTTTCAAAACAGCAACGTTTATTTCCTCTGCTTCAGTGAGCTGTGCAGATGCAAGGTCTGGAAGGAATATTTAGTGGTCGCCATGGTTACCATTGGTCATATGAAGTTATAGCTTGTGTGCTGATTCCTCTCTCCACAGCTGTAAAAAGAAAGCATGCTCCAAAAAAGCCGGCTTCCTGGGGCCCTCAAGTCCCAAATTCTATCGTTCATCCAGCTCCACGGGTCATCTGTCTTCATCTGCAAGTTTCATTTGCACGTTGAAGGTTTTAGGCAGAGAGGTTTTCATAGACTGTGAAAGCTATGGGAACTTAGAGATGATTTTCCTGTAGACCATTCTTTTACAAATAAGGAAACTGAGGCCTAGAAGAGCTACACTGTAAGTTAATTAAAGTCATTATAGGGGTGTAACCAGTGAGCTCCTGGGACCAGGACGCCTTTGACCTTCGCCATGTCGCCTCACCTAAGTCAGCAGGAGACTACGTCGTGTTAAGCTTCAGGATGGGCACGAATCACCCAAGTTCAGAGCAAGGCAGAGAAATATGATCCCACAGAGGGACTGGACTCCTTGAAATGGAGTTTGAGCCAAAAACTACAAATGGTCTCCCCAATCACAGGGGGCTTGGAATATCAACTGAGTATTGTGATTGGTTAAGTCCAGATGGTACATACAGCTACCATTTCAAAATGAGGCTCTTTATCTACTGGTTCTGACCAGTTTTCTAAAAAGGACATACCCCACAGGTGCTGGACCTCCTTCTGGAGTCTCGACTGCTTGCTGTGTTGCAGTTTCTCTCCCCCCCGGCTCAGTCTTTAGTAGAGCCACGCTTCCCTCCGACTAAGGCTCTTGTTCGAATGCTTTGCTAGTAATTAGACATAAAGATAAGATTATATATCAGTAGGTCTCAACCTTCCTAATGCCGTCATGCATTTTCACCGTTACACAAGGGTTGCAACCCACAGGTTGAGAACTGCTGTTATACGTAGAACATCTTAGACAAGGATCAAGACATGTGTGACAATGTCTTCACACTTTCTGATGTAAGACTTTCTGTTTCATAGATTCAGAATTTAAATAGTTTTTGCCTAAATAGCCTGAGCATTAGATGACCTGCCAATTTCATCTCAGGTCTTATTTCTAAGCACCATCCCTCACTAAAAGGGACCAGGATTCCTTCAGGGAGGGTGGCTGGGCCCAAGAGGGGTTTTGAATATCTTACTATACTTAAAAGTAGAGAAGTAATCAAAAACTGATGGAAGGGTATGTGAACAGGACTTAGGTCAGCTTTAGGAGGATGCGCTGGCCAAATGTGGAACAATTTGAGATTTAGAACGAATTAACTGGTAGTATTTGATTCTAATTCACCTAATAAAAACAAGGATCCACCCAATAAAAGTAGAAGAACTGGAAATAATCAACATGGGTAAATCAATCACCTTTTTAAAAACCATCATAGTAATCACTGACTCAGCCAAGATCATCAATAGATGCTAAAGTTATTGGGTTAACGTTTGAAAAGGAAGAGCCATTAAATAGTCTCAAACTATCTTCCCAAGGATTACAGAGAGAAATGGTAGTTTTAAAGCAAGGATACCTGGCACTCAACATCTTACGAAGGTGACCAAGTCACTGTCTTCAGCAGTGAGTGCCTCGAAGATGACGGACTGCTGGAAACACAACGTCACTGTCCTTCCTGCCTTAATCACGAGTAAACCTGAGGCAAACCTGAATTGAGCACTATTGCCACCAAATGTCTAGTCTGTAGACTTCAAAAATGTCCATGTCCTGAAAGAAAAAACTGAGAAACATTTCAAATTAAAGAAGACTAATGAGACATGACAACGAGATGCAAGATGTGATCCTGGTTGGATGCTGGTTCAGGGAGAAATTGAGAGATTCTACTGCTATAAAAATATTATCAGGGCAATTACTGAAATCTGGTCTATGTATTAAGCAATAGCATGGTATCAGTTTGAACTTTCTGAATTTGGTAAGGTGAGTCCATAAGTGGTAAAGGGTCATCATGTCTGAAACTAATGGCCAAATGGGTAAGAATGGAGGAGTGGAGAAGAAAAAAGAAAATGAGGCAAGGTCTTAAAGCAGGTGATTGCAGGTGGGTTTGAAAGTTAGCTATTTATACTACCCTTAAAGCCTCTCTACATTTCAAATGATTTAAAGTTAGTTTTTTGTTTGTTTGTTTGTTTGACAGACTCTCACCCTGTCATCCCAGGTTGAGAGCTATGACAGCATAGCTCATAGCAACTTCCAACTCTTAAGCTCAGGTGATTCTCTTGCCTTAGCCTCCCGAGTAGCTGGAACTACAAGTGCCTGACACAACACCCACCTAGTTTTTCTATTTTTTTGTGGCAATAAGGTCTCATTTTGCTCAGGCCGTTCTCGAACTCCTTAGCTCAAACCTCCCACCTTGGCCTCCCAGAGTGCTAGGGTTACAGGCGTGAGCTACTATATGCAGCCTGGTTTCAAGTCAGAAAATAAAATGTAAAGCTTTTTCAATTTCAAGGGGTCTCCATGCAGGTAACAGGTGGGTTGAGAATAGACAAACTCAAACTGACAATTCACAAGTAAACCATTTTTAAACTATAGCTTGAAATAAATAATAATTAACATTTGTGAGTCCTTTGTGTGGGTTCTGTGGCTTTCACACTGGGACAGATTGCATTTTCTAAAGACATATGACCATGTGGACATACATTCTATCCTGCACGCTGTTCTTCAAATGTGATGTTAATGTCCTGTGTCTGGAGAGGAGAAGCACTGCGCTTTCCCTTGACCCTGCAAAGGTCTTTAACTGCCTTGACGATAGAATACCATGGAAGAGATGGTGCATTCTGAGCTTTAGTCAGAAAAGGCATTGAAATTTGCACCTTGTCTCCTAGATTGCTCATTTGTAAGCAAGTGAGGGGGGTGAAAAATGCAATGGGAACACACTAATGAAAGAAGAAATCATCTGAGAACTAGAGCTTCATCAGGAGGGTCCCAAGACCCCTTATCTGCCAATGGGAGGGGCTAAAGGGGGGGCGGCCACAGACTCACCGGACCAGCAGAGCCCCCACTTCATCTTGCAGGGGTCAAACTGCAAATATAATTACAATCTATAAGGGCAATGCCTGTGGCTCAAAGGAGTAGGGCACTGGCCCCATATGCCAGCGGTGGTGGGGTCAAACCCAGCTCCAGCCAAAAACTGCAAAAAACAAATAATTACAATCTGTAGTTGTGCTTTGTTCAAGGAAATTGCATTCCATGCTGTGATGATGCGATGGGTGAACATTACTATCTTTATATCATGTAAAGCTCAATGTGCTGCATACAGCCTGTCATCCTGATGTCAACACAGAGCGCAGAGAAGTCTTCCACTGTGTCTTTCTATGGTGAAAGCCTGCCAGTCTGTTCCCTCCCTGATATTTCCAGCAGTCCCTTACCTCTGTAACTTGCCCACCCCTGGGTATGTCAGCAGCATGTAACAAGGAATCCCAGCGGCGTTTCTCTTCTGTGCTCATTTCCTTCCGGTTTCTGACTCCTTTTGAATCTCTAAGATGCAATAGTTTGACTTGCTGCAAACAACACACTCATGACCCACGGGAAGCGTCCCCTTCCCTGAGCATCCGTCACATTCAGGATAGCACTTAGCATGTAAAGATGTACCTCTCAAGCCTTGAGAGTGTCCTGTCGTATGGTGACGATTATAAGGTCCTTGTCAAGCACCTATTTATGTCATTGAAACCCCACCTCCTGCCCCATGTACACCCAGCACAACTTTAAGTGTGTAATACGATGTTAATAAACCCTTGTCATTTAACCGATTGATTCTAAAGAGATAAAATGTTCTTGTTTGTGATATTATTTATGTTGGTAACTTTTTGTAATCCTTTACATATAACACTTAAAGAAAATCCTCAAATTTCCTATGCCCTAGTCAAAGAGGGCTGGCCTGGTGAGGGAGGCATTACTGACCAGAGCTGCCTTGTCACTTCACAGACATTGGACAGGTGATAGCTTACAAAGGGCACAGGACTGCATCGTCTGCAGAGAATACCAACAGCATTGCACGCACTTACGAGCTCATGGCCTGGGATCAGGCAAAAGAAGTTCTAATCTAGCTTTTCTGCTTATCAGCAGTGGGACCTTGGGCATTTTAACTTCTTTAAACCTTAGCTTTGATGCCTTCAAAACAAGGCTATTAATCAACTGTCCTTAGCTCTGGGGGTTGTGGAGACAGTGGAATGAGGCTGTAAAGCCAGAGCACAGGTGCCTGGAGAGAGATGGAGAGGCAGGGGGCTTATTTCTCTAGCTGCCAGTGCCTACCTCCCTCTGCACACTCAGCGTGTTGCGGGAGAGAAGAAAAGGGAGACGTGTGACTTTGGGCATTTGTTCTTCACCTCCTGCAAAGAAGAGGTATTTCCTTTGCTTATTTTGCATTTCCCTCTGGCATACTGAAAAGGCACCACCATACACAAATAAAGCAGCAAACTCAACCCACAGGGCTGAACCAGTTCTCACCAGGCCCCCGGGCCCTTTTCCTGCCACTACTGATTGCTCTCTTCCTCAGCTCAATTCACTTCCAGATTAATTCTATGTTTCTCTGCTCTCTTTATCAAAGAATCATAAAACTGGGGAGAAATGCTCTAGCTTTATCTTCTTAGACCACTCCCCATAAACTTTTTTTTTTTTTTTTTTTTTTTGCAGTTTTTGGCCAGGGCTGGGTTTGAACCCACCACCTCTGACATATGGGGCCAGCGTCCTACTCCTTTGAGCCACAGGCGCCGCCCTTCTCCATAAACTTTTTAACTAAGCCCGGTATGTTCAGTCAGATGAGTTAAGCTTTCTAAACTCTGACAGGGTTGCGGCGTCCCGGACGTTCAGACATGCAGGAGGTGCTGCTACAAAGCTAACAGGGGATAAGGGCTTTAGCTCCTGGAGGACTCAATTAACTGTAGCATCTGTTAAAAGTGAATAAACACATCAAACGTAATGCCCCTATTTCCTAGGAAAAGAATAAAGGACATTCCATCATTCAAGATCTATGTTGGGATATAACTTACAATAGTTTATGGTCTGAGCGTGACTCATGTGGCCACACGGACAAGTCAAATCTCTGGGCTAATTGCTCAGTTTCCTTGTCATTTGAGAGGAGAAAAAGAGAAAAATCAGATGGACCATTGGAAAATAAACAGGAGTTCAGAGCCTGTGTGAAAAATTATGACTTCATTCAGTCCTCAGTTCATGGCTTTGAATCTTACTCCCATTATCATTTTTGGAATAACTGGGGAGAGAAACATACAGAAACAATTAAGAAATAGGAAAAAGGGTACACAATGTTGAAAACTTCTAAATGACAGTACACGAACCAGGGCATTGGCCATCCTTACCAGCACCTGAGTTCTGACACTAAACATTTTCTGACAATTACTTGGCCTCTAGTCCACATCAAATCCCCACACTCCAATGACTCACTTTGAAAAGCTTCTAAACAAGTACCAACTTGGGGATCTTCCATGCCGATTTTCTTGGATTGAGTAAAGAAAATAGTGTTGCTAACCAGTGGGCAGCACTTGGGGGTGAGGTCATATTTGGAAGAAGGAGATGAACCAAAAGCAAAGATTAATGGGACTTTGGAAAAGCAAGTTTAAACAATGTACTCATGAATCTGGAGTAATTGTAAACCAATCAAAAAGAGGAAAAGAAATGGCTGCCTTCTCCCCTTACATATTTTTGGCCAATAGCTGGCCAATGCAGGTTTATAAACTGAAGTCCTAGTCTTAATATTCCCACCAACTGGGGGGAAGAGAGGAAGAAGATGAAGGTTAAGAAGAGTTCGGTGCCAAAGGAGAATTGTGAATTGGAGTGGATTTTTAAAATCCTGTAATTCTACCTCTTTTAATATACAGGCTTTTAATGGTGTCGTATCTGGCATAGTCAGTGTTATAAGACATTGCGTCATTGGAATTTCAGCCAGGCAGTGCCAGTCTCCCCCATAATCCTGGCCAGAGGTAGTGAGGAGGAGAGAAGCAAGAGTCTCCAACAGTGATAAGCAATCTCGATCTGTATGATGCAAGTGATTCAGCCAGAGAGCCAGGGTCAAGATGAAAGCTCAAAAAGCTGATCCGGGCTGTGCCCCTCCCATATGCCAGGCAGTAGCATTCGAGCTGAAAACAACGTAAGTTCTTACTGATCTTCCTTCTGTGCAAACAGTATAACCCACCACTGTGAGGCTCATTACAACTATTGAAAGTTAATCTATAAACATTTTTATTATTTTGATAAAAGAAAATTGGAATAGTTCTGTAACATTTTATACGGTTCACTGTCTTTCATACTAATTGAGCAAACCTCACAAAAAGCCCTATGTATTGGATACTTAGCACCTACAAGAACTTTTGTCAAATCTCCAGGTCGACACCATGAAAATAATTTTTTGACCTCAACAGCTGATGACCAAAGACCAAGTCCAAAGCAGTGAGAGGGGCCACGAAGTCAGGTCACTTCTCCAAGGCCAAGCCACGTGGGATCAAAGGTGATCACATTGGGAAAGCAGGCCGGGCTCAATCCCAAAACTACCCATAAGGGTGCAGTAAGTGCATCACTACAGCCAGCTGCTAGGGAAGAAGCAGGAACCACCCCAACCCCCTTCAATCCCCACTCCATCTGTGCAAATGGAAGACAGGAGCAGAGCAGGGGTCAGAACACAGCCAGCTCATCTGAGGGTATCTACAAAGACTCCCACTGGACAGCAATCTCTCCTAGATCATAAGAGAGCAACCCCAGGAGCCCACACGACCCAGGTACATAGGAACCTGACCATTCATGTTCTTTCACAGCGCAGAGTAACATTGGGGTTTGGGGGATCCCAGAGTGAAACACCACCTCCCTCCAGCACTCTGTTTCCAGGGACCTAGTTCTGCCTGGGACTAGCAGATATGCAAAGAAATGTGTGGCCCCTGAAGGTGCATACTTGACTACTAGGCTCAGCAACCTTTCCCTGTGGACTCCTCTGAGCCCAGAGGAGATGACTGGCTCAAGCTTGCTCTGGGTTACAGCTCCAGCCAAAGATCCCAGGTTGAGATGTGGACTGGAATGTCAGGGACGTTCAGAAGGGAGAGAGACAGACAGTTTCATCTGCCTGGCAGCCAGGCAGGGGTGCGGCAGGCAGATAAGGGACAGACTGAAGGAAGGTTCCAGGGTGAAGCAGAAGCCAGGATATGAGCAAGGCTCTCTGTGGGCTTTCTAAATCCAGGGCAGTAAGAGCCTGTGGGTGTCAGGGATAACTCATGACCACAATCCAGATTACTTCTGAAACAGGTTTGGGCTGACACGGTTAGTAGAGGGCAGTGAGTTCAGATGGAAATATGAGAAAATGGAACCAATGTCTTCCTTTATTTTAAAACCAATGGTACAAAGTTCAAACGAAATTTACAAAATCTACTATTTGTTTAGCACACCCCACAGACCAGACATTCTGCTAAGTGCACAACTATATCCAGTTATCCAACCATCCTGTGAGGCCAATGTTAGGACATTTTGTAGAGAAGGCATTGAAAGGGGGTTAACCCTCTCCCCACCCTGCCCTGAATGGCTATATCTCTACCTCCAAAATCTGCCCCATCCCATGACTGGTTTTCCTCATCAAGATATGGCCTCCGGTTTTAATTGTTCCAGTGCTAACCTTTCTATTATCTGGCCATGTAATGTTGGAAAAGTGGCTAAACCTCTTGAGTCTCTAGTTAGGTCATTTACACCAGAAAGGGATAGAACTCCACGATGTCCAAGATCCCCATTGCCACTCAGAACTGTGTCTCCACAAGGTGACATTAGGAACCAAGACTCTTTAGGCCTGGGAACAGAAGGGACATTAACTACTCAAGGATTATAGATAATTAAAAGTCCTCCCCAGGCAATAGGGAGCTTCTTGTGTTTGATGATTAAGGGAACAAATCGGGGGAAATTTGCAAGCCCACTGAAAGCTCTATCCTGGTCTGCGATAAAACACTCACCCAAGAGAGGAAGTGAAGTCACGTGATTTATGAATTGCCGGGAATGGCGTGCCTATTGTGTTTTCACAGAGCAGCCTGGTGTTGGAATTAAGGAACTCAGTGGGGAGCTCTGCCACTGCTAACTAGATAAATTCTGATGTGCCTGGATCAGGAAAGGTGTGATTGTACAATATTTCTGACTTTTAGTGTCCCTGTTCTTCCCTCGTGATATTTCAGATCAGCTGTGGCTTCCCTCGGCTTAGCTTCAATTGTATAATTTTAGCCTAGTTGCTGAGCTTTTTATGCTTAACAACCAACTGCTCTGACTATGATTTTCCTTGCCTAGAAAATAAACTCTTTGTGCCCCTGAAAACTGAAAAAAATGAAAAGAGCATGCAATTCTGCATAAGGTTCTTGAGACTGACCTCCCCAAATCACCCAACTGGAGGGGTAATAATAAGCTATGGCAATAATGGAACATTCTGAAAGGTTCTTTTCTAAATTTTAAATAATTTGCCTAGGGTTATCTAACTGTATTGAAAGAACACTGGGTTTAGAACCAAAAGACCAGCGGCCAAGTCTCAGCTCTGCAATCTACTAGGATTTGACCTTGTGTGGAATCGTTCTGAAGCTCAATTTACTAATCCAACAGCTGGAATTACAAATAGCCATTTCACAAAATTGTTGTGAAGATACAATGAGCTTACTTGTGTCAAACCCTGGCATGATTCTGGCATAATCTTAATGGAGGTAACAACCACCACTTTTTTTTTTTTTTACTTATTTTATTTTATTTTTTCATTGTTGGGGATTCATTGAGGGTACAAGAAACCAGGTTACACTGATTGCATTTGTTGGGTAAAGTCCCTCTTACAATCGTGTTTTGTCCCCAAAAGGTGTGGCACACACCAGGACCTCACCTACCTCGCTCCTTCCCTCTCTCTGTTCTTCCTTTCCCCACCCCTCCCTCATTCTTTCTCTCTCTGCTCTCCCCTTCCCTCACCCCCACCATGTGAATAATTGTCACTGATTGTCCTCGTATCAAACTTGAGTATGTGGGATTCATGCTTCTCCATGCTTGTGATGCTTTACTAAGAATAATGTGTTCCACTTCCATCCAGGTTAACACAAAGGCGTAAAGTCTCCTTTTTTTTTTTTTCAAAATGTCAAATATTTTATTTACCAAGTCAGGACAAACAAAGAAATTTACAAACTATCAAAAACTAAGGTCTACCATCATTTTATAAAAGAAAGATATTTTAACAGCCAAAAAAGAGAACAATTAGGAAAGAAATAAACATAGAGTAAAAACAGTCAGCTCTTCCCAATAATAATCATCAGACAGTCTTACACCAACATTTTCACTGTGGACTGATGTTTGGAAGCCATTGCTCTAAGCATGTTTAAATTTTTTTTTTCCTTTTCTCTTTCAGAAGACAACGATAAGCCCTTGAATTTGTACCACAATATACACTTCAGGAGTTCACCTACCCATAAACAATAGACATGGCTGGAGGTTATTATGTTTTAGTACATGGATGTGGAGAGAAGGGAACACTTTTACACTGCTGGTGGGACTACAAACTGATACAACCTTTTGGTTATTATGTTAGGAAATGGAAGCCTAGAGAGGGAATGTAACCTGCCTAAGGTCACACAGCAAGCACCCTGGAGGAGCGCAGACTTTTAATCCTGACCCAATATTTCCCCAGCTGTATAAAGTCTCCATTTTTTTAATGGCTGAATAGTATTCCATAGAGTACATATACCATAGCTTGTTAATCCATTCCTGGATTGGTGGGCATTTAGGTTGTTTCCACATTTTGGCGATTGTAAATTGAGCTGCAATAGTCTAGTGCAAGTGTCCTTA
>CAUYON010040103.1:0-13768 GCA_963573935.1 Arctocebus calabarensis | reverse complement strand
TAGCCGGGCGCTGTGGCGGGCGCCTGTGGTCCCAGCTGTTTGGAAGGCTGAGGCAAGAGAATCGCTTAAGCCCAGGAGCTGGAGGTTGCTGTGAGCAGTGTGCCGCCACGGCACTCTACCCAGGGCGATAAAGTGAGACTCCGTCTCTAAAAAAAAAAAAAAATAAGTCATTTAAAGCAAATATTATCATAAAGTCTTTCTCACTCCTAAACAAAATGGATATCCTCAGAATTTAAGAAAATAACTTCTATCCATTAAAAAAAAAAAAAAACACCTAATAGTTTAGCAACAGGCAAAAACCATTCTGCCACACCAGAAGAATTTAAATCAAATCTCAATTTAAATTCAAGTTTAATTTCCAGATGACCACTGATTATTTTTTAAAAGGATTGCATTTTAACAACTAGAAAGGAGTTTCTATCATATACCAAAGTGTGTAATTTAAAAAAAATACTTAAAACAGTATGTTAATACTTAACATACACAATGTTCCTCAAACGTCTTTCCATCAAATTTCAATTCTTAAATGTCTAGTGAGTTCTATGGGTAGGCAATGAAGTAACTGCTAGCGATTAAAGAAAAAAAAAAAAGACACAATCCCTCCTCATTCTCAAGGAGCATGGGTCCAGCAGGGAGAAAGACAATAAGTGATTAGTCCTTGGCAGAAAGCCTGGCACACAGAAAGTGCTCAACAGGTGCAGAATAAACACATGAATAAAGTACTCTGTGGTGAGTCTATAACAAGGCTAAGCAGAAGGTACTATGGGAGCCCAGAGCAGAGGACCAGAGGAGAAGGAAGGGGAAGGGGAGGAGAATTGAACAGCAGCACTCGGGGGTGGGGGGGTGGGGTGGGGGGTGTGTGTGTGTGTGTGTGGGGTGTGTGTGTGCACTTCCTGGACTTTCACTCAGCCCCCACTGTCACTCCAGGGCCAGCATACAAAGGTCTTCTGCTTGATTACTTGATCCATGGATGGTCTGCATTTTTAAAATTCAAATTATTGAGCAATATACATATATGTGTGTATATATATTTGACTGATACTTATATAGTCTGTTATTTTCTCACCTGTCTATTTTTCCTTTCAGCTAAGGCCTGCACCGATGAAGTTGACATCTGATCTTTCATGTCCTAATGAGGCAAAAGACCAGAAAACAAATGAAAAATATCCTTAAACAAAACCATGGTTAATAATTCACAAATTAGCAAAATACACATAATTTATTAATATTTCTTTATAAACAAAAAGACAAATTTTTGGTTTTGTTTTCACTCAAAAGTAAAGAAAATAAAAAGACATTTCCTTAAAAAGAGGTAACCTGGATGTTAAATTTAAACAGGAGAAAAGAGAACTAACATTTACTGGGTACCTACTATAGGCCAGAAACAGTGCTAACACCTCCATACAGCATTACTCAATTCTCACAATGACCCTGTGAAGGAGACTTTATTTCCATTTTAAGGCTGAGGAGACTCAGGTCCAGAGAGACTGATACTCTCTCAAAGTCACATAGCTAACAAAGGAGGAACAAACATAAAAGCATGTGCTCAAAGGCTAGCATCTTTTAAAATAATTTGTAAAAAACTGTGCACTTTAGCATAAAGTATATTTACCATTAATACTCTTGAGTATTGGTATAACAGGTCACTCATTTCTGAGGCAGATTCATGCCAAGTATAGACTATATCAGAATTTCTAGAATGACATATAAAATCATTTTGTATGGAAAGAAAAATGAATATATTCATTACCTATTCTAAGCAAACCATTTTATTATATATAAGCAATTTTGCTTATCATATTTAACCACAACCCAATGTACTATAAAATGGTTTGAACTAAGTACATGATGACTGTAATACAAGTTTCTTAAAAAAAAAAAAAACTGTCAAAATACTTTATGATTTTCTGTTGGCAAGTAGATAATTTTATACTTGCACATGTTGAGGTATGAGACTTTCAGAATCTTCTTCCAAGCCCCATGACAAGTAAACAGTAGACCCGACAGTGCCACACAGCTTTTCTAATTCCTGCTGTGTTAAGTCTGAGGAACAACCACCTTGCTTCAACTTTCAAAGCACTCATTTCCTCACTGAGCAAACGATGTCTAATGTATGCCAGGCACAGAGAAGTGAATGATATAAATGAGGCCCCTGCTCACATGGCAGTCGCCTGAGGTACTGTTAAAATTGCAGTTCTCTCAGAGGTCATTATGATAAGTGAAATAAGCCAGGCACAGGAAGACAAATATTGCACATTTTCATTCATATGCGGGAGCTTAAAAAGTGGATTTCATGAAGATGAGAATAAATAGGTTGTTACATGAGGCTGGAAAGAGTGATGAGGTGGGGCTGAACAGAAGTTGATTAAAATGTACAAAAACACAGTTAGAAGATATAAGACCCAGTGTATGACCAATCAGTAGGGGGACTATATTTAACAATAATCAATTACATATTTCAAAGAAAAAAATTTAAGGTAATAGATATCCCGATTACCTTGATTTGATCATTATACTCTGTACACATTTACCAAAATATCATGTGAACTCTAAACATATGTTGATCTATTATCCATAAAATTTTTTTTTTTGAAAATATGAAAGAAAAAATTTTAAAAAATGTAGTTACAGCTAGGTTCACCAGCTCATGATAGGCCAGGAGTTCAACCTCATCTCAATAAAAAATAGAAAAATTAGCCAGGTGCAGTAGCACATGCCTATAGTCCCACCTACTTGGGAGGCTGAGGTGGGAGGATTGCTTGAATCCAGGAGTTTGAAGTTACAGTGAGCAACAATGAGCTATAATCGTGCCACTGCACTCCAGCTTATGTGACAAAGAAAGACAATGTCTAAAAATAAAAAAAATTTAAAAAAAAAGTGCAGTTCCCTTGGCCCCAACCAGACCTACTAAGTCAGAGTCTTGAACCAGACTCACAAATATCCCTGTGAGCCTTATACCTGAAATCTGAGAAGTTTTGGTTTACACAAATTCTAGAAGCCTCAGAAAGAAAGACTGACCATTATGCTAATCCTGGACTATAGGAATCCTTTCCTAGTTACCAACTAAAGATGACATTCTGATATTCATTCAAACAATCACATTTATTTAACATATGAATATACTAAAAACTACACAGAGCAACATTTGAAATGTTCACTAAGGGGATAACACGTGCTTTTAAAAACATACTCAGTGCATTTTATAAAAGTATGAACACATTACTTGCATAATAAAAATATCAACACGAATGTGTGGGAAAGTGACATGTTAGCCTGTGAATATTCTACACAGAATGTATCTGCTGCCAACAGTCGGAGTGAGGGTTGGAGGTGTGACTGCCGCAGAGCACAGGCATAGGCAGGCTTCTAGGGCTGCGCTAACGTTCTGTAGTGCTTCTGGATGCTTCAGTTTACAAATTCATCAAGCTGTACACTTAGGGTACCTGCACTTTCTGAATTGTTGTATTTCAATAAAAATGTTAAAAAATCAATACTACTGCTCCCAAACAATGGATGGATGGTAAACTGGATCAATCCTTTAAAAATATATTTGGCATTCTGCTATCAAGATTCTGAAAATATTCACTGTCTTGACTCTGTAGCTGCACTAAAAAGAATTTAAGGAAATAAAATACATACCAAAAAAATGTAAGGATATACAAAAAGCAGTATTACTTATAATATGAAAGAAAAGCAAACATAAGTAGCATGTCCAAATAAAGGAAACACTGATGTCTAATGTATGCCAGGCACAGAGAAATCCACACAACACAGTATTATATACCAGGCATTATGCACTAAGCATAGTGCTTATGAGAGTGTTCAGTGAACAAAAACTGATTTAAAAACCGCACAAATGATCAAATACGAATAGATACACTACCAAGCAAAGAAGTGGAACTAAGAGAGAGTTTTCTCAATTATAACAGGACAGATGAAAAAGACTGATAATACCTAGAGTTGGTGACGATGTTAAGAAATCTACAATCTGAATTTTTTATGAGGAGGACTCCCCAGGCAGGGGCTATTAGCAAGTTATATACAGCCAAAACTAAATTGGGAGTGTTACATTCACTATTGTCTGGTGAAGTGACAAGCAGATCTTAGATAACCTCACATCTAAATTTGGGTATACAGAAGAAAATAAGAGAAAGATTTATAGATGCTATCTTTCTTCCTAAATGTTATCTTTCATCTATTTTATCTGGTTCCCAAAGGTATACAGAAACTCCTGGTAATGACCACTGGAACTACTTAACGGGAAAGTTAAGAAAATTCCTCATTTAGCTGATTAAATTTGGGGAATAGGCCATAATGATAACAATTGTGTCAATGATAACAAAAGGAAAAGATTGGGGGAGAGAGAAAGACAATAATCCATTTCTCTAAAACGTTTTTTGATTCAAAATGAAATTTACAGTGATCCTTTTACCAACTAAACCCTAAGTGAATCAACAATAGAAATACCAAACTACACCTCCAGAAAAATCAAGTTACAATATTTTACGAGTTAAAATCTGCAAAGAAAAAAAAGTACTGTTCCATAGCTCCATTCTCCTACTTTGCCAATCAGTGTTTTCAAAGAATAGCTTAGATTAATATATTTAATCAATTAATTAGAAATAGAACAATGATCTACATTTAGCTACCTATCATATTAAGGAAAAAACTCATTGGTGCTCACTCACCAACGGGACGTATTGATAAATTACACTATCAAAAATCAAAAAAGGGAAGACTATCTAATATAAAACTAAATTATTTTAGAATAAGAGTCTTAATAGTCATAAAGGCACATTAGACATCTCATTCAATTACTAGTCAGAGAAGTGACTGTATTTTACTACATCTAATTGCCTTTTGATCCAGAACCTCTCTGAATACTTCCACCCAACTTAATCCTCACATCATCTGTTTCCAGACTACAGATCACAATAAACTAAAATATAATTATTTTAATAAATTCAAGTAACCAGTATTTCAATTAAGCTAGGTACCATTAGGGGAGGAAACCCCAAATATTAAAAGACATAAAAATATGAATTTCAAAACAAATTTAACATACTATATATCTTCAATTGTAAGATGGCTTTTTCTCCCCTAACATTTTAACATCTCTAAAATTGGCAAGTGCCTTACAATTTAAAGCATTTATTATACTTGCTGCTGAAGAAGAGGAGGTAGTGACAGTTTTTTCTACCTGTGTACGTAACAACTCAGTTATTAGTTCCAGTGATACAAATGACGACCTGCAACCTCTCAACATTTCAGGCAACAAACATATGGAGAAAGAATGTGAGTCCTGGTAATTGGCTAAAAACTTTCTCTAACACTACCTAGTAAGATCAAGAAACTGTTAGCAGGACAGGCGAGATGGCTCACTCCTGTAATCCTAGCAACTCTGGGAGGCCAAGGCAGGTGCACTGCCTAAGCTCACAGGTTCAAGACCAGCCTGAGCCAGGGCAAGACCATGTCTCTAAAAATAGCCGGGCACAGTGGCAGGTGCCTATAGTGCTAGCTATTTGGGAGGCTGAGGCAAGAGAATCCACTAAGTCCAAGAGTTTGAGGTTGCTGTGAGCTGTAACCACAGCACTCTACAAAGAGCGACAAAGTAAGACCAGTATCCAAAAAAAAAAAAACCTGCTAGCATTATAACTCACTAAATTTTATTAGAGGTTTAGAAAATCCCAGGTAGACTGCAATGGATTGGGTCAGTAATACTAGCACTCTAGGAGGCCAAGGCAGGAGGATCTTTGGACTCAGGAGTTCAAGACCAGCCTAAGTGAGACCCCATCTCTACTAAAAATAAAAAAATTAGCCAGGTGATGTGCAGGCACCTGTAGCAGGAGGATCACTTGAAGCCAGGTAGTTTAAAGTCACTGTGAGCTAAGGTGATGCCATGGCACTCTAGTCTGAGCAACAGAGAAAAAAAGAATAGAGGAGTGGGGAGAGTACACATTTTTAAGAAATGCTGTATCACCAACTCTCCTAACTGCACAGAAGAGATATTGAGTGGAAAAACAAAGACACCAACTGTGAATACGAAAAAAGAGATAGAGAAGAGTTAGACCCTAAATGCAAAGATATTTTAGGAATACCTTAACCAATTCAGTTCACTTATATTTTCAATGTATGTTCAAAGATGATATATGATAAAAGTATACAATTTGATAAATATTTAATAAAGTTATTTATTTTATATGTACTAAATGTAAAACAATTTATATGTATTAAGAGTTTTATATTTTATTTATTTTACATTTACTGAAAAAATCAAATGTTACTGAAAAAAAGAATTGTGTGACCGTTTAATTGGCAGTGTTTTTCTTTCCTTCCTCCTTAATGATACATAAAATAATTGTGTATCTGACAGTGATTCAACAGAACATAGTAGTTCAAGGAAACTGTGTGCTTGCTTAAGCAGAAATTACTAGCTATTCAACAAAATCAATTTCCAGAGTTTCAAGTTTCATCCTCTTCCTGAGCATACAAGATAACTACATAACATTTCTCATCCTCTCTTACAATTAAATATGGCCATGTGATAAGAACTTGTGCAAGATGGGTATATACACCCAGGTCTAATTAATCACAACTTCCAACTCAATCATTCTCTTTCCTCATTCCCTTAAGATTCTCCATGTCAGCTTTAGAAGCAACATAGATATTGCTTCTAAAAGGTATTCAGCTCTGAATGACTATGTGAACAAAATGTCCCCCACACCCAACACATATACTTCTATTCCCCAACCACCACCTCATGACGCCAATCAATAACATCCACACTGAACTGTTAAGTAAACCAAATAAAATTCTATTGGGTTAGGCCACTTAATTTGAAGGTTTTATTGTTACACCAGTTATTGCTAGCCAAACTGAAACAGGTGATTTTCATATGGTAGAATAGTAAGCTACAAGCTTTCATTCCCCCATAGAAACATTGAAGAAAAAAAAACAATTGCCTGAAATTTGTTGGAGCACTAAAAACCAAAGAGCAGGTAAGTTTTTGAAGCATTTTTACCTGACTTTGGCCCACCCCTTGCTGACATAACAGCGGCCTTGCTTTTGAAACAATAGCAGCATGGTTGCCAGTTTCCTCCCACAAATCAGAGCAGAACAGACCTTATTTGCAAGTGATTGTGCATGTCTGTGCTAATCTGTCTTAGGGATATCTAAAAGACTGAAAACACCATTCATCTCTATGCTAACACAATACTCAGGCAAAAAAAGAAAAAAAAAAAAGCAGCGGGCATTACTCAGAAGTTGCAAAGGAACCACAGACTCACAGACACCAGGGACACTTTTAAGAGCCTAAAGAGAAGATGAGGTAAAAGACTCATAGGGAAATAAGGATATGCAAAGCAACTGTGTCTACAATGGAATTTAGAAAGTCACCTGAATGTCCAAGTAAGATCCATGCTCAGTAAAAACCTGAAAAGACCTCAGGCTTACAATCAGGAAGGTCCCTATATTAAAAGGAAGCCTAAGTGATGAAGGAATATACCTAGCACAAAGCTAATTGCAAAGACTGGATGAACTTCTGAGGAAATGTCTATAAAACCGTAAGAGAACACAAGCTAAAGGAACAGACTTCAATGATCACACATTACAGACTAGTCAATGTAAAAATAGTTTTTCAGTCTCTGGAAAAATGAGCTACTACTGCCATTAACAATCAATCAATAAACAAAATAAAAAACAGCAAACTCTGGAAAAAGGGAAGTCTGAATTCCCCCAGAGTCACCACATTATAATAGTCAAATGCCTCAATTTTCAACATAAAATCATAAGGCATACAACAAAAAAGAAAAACCTCATCCAGAGAAACAAAATTAATAAACTGACAATCCCAGAGGAAGCCCAGACATTGACTTACTAGACAAAGTTTAAAACAACCATCTTAACAAAGAAATCAGGAAAACAATATACAATATATAAACCAAATGGATAATCAACAAAGAGAGAAATTTTTAAAACAACCAGCCAGAAACTCTGGAGCTAAAAAGTGTAATAACTGCAATAAAAGATTCATGAGAGGTTTTAATAGCAGATTTAACAGAAATAAGAAAAGGAATCAGTAGCAGAAAAGTATTCAATTTAGCAGAACACAAAAAGAACCAGTAATAGAAAAAATGAGGGAAGGAAAAGCTTCAAAACATACAGAAAACAAGCAGCAAAATAGTAGAGGATTTTTTTTTCTTGTTAACTAAAAATGTAAATAGTTAAACTCTGCAATCAACAGACAAAAACCAGCAGAATGCATTTTTTTTAAACAATCCAACTATAAATTGTCTACACCAGACTTATTTTAGGTATAAAGACACAAATCGTAAGGATGAAAAAGATAGTATATGCAATTAGTAACCAAAAGAGAGTTGAGGAGCTATATGTCCACATTGGTATCATACAAAATGAACTTTATATTAAGTTTTTTGCTAAGAAATAAAGGACATTTGATATGCTGATAAAATGATCAATTCATCAAGAAAAAATTGTGTGTGTGTGTGTATATATATATATATATTTGCATCAGCAACAGAGCCCCAAAATATACGTGTATGAAGTAAGCACATATATACAACTGAAGAGAGAAATATTTCTACAATAATAGTTTTAAATAATCCACTTTTGATGGATGAAATGAAATAAATACCTAAATGTAACATTAAACTAAAGCATTTGAATTCTAAAAATCAAATGGACCTAATGGACATATATAGAACACACTCCATTCAAAAATAGCATTAAGATACATTTTTCTCAAGTGCACATGGAAATTCTCCAGAATAGATCATATGTTAAGCCACAAAATAAATTTCAATAAATTCTAAAATTCTAAAACCAAAAAAAAATCTTTCCTAATCATCAAGGAATGAAACTAGTCATACATAACAGAAGGAAAACTGGAAAATTAATGTGTGGAAATTAAGCAAATCTCATGAAAAATGGGGGAGATCAGAAAATACATTAAGACAAATGGAAACACAATATATAAAAATTTATGGCATGTAGTGAAAGCAGTGCTAACAGAAAATTTGAAGCTATCAGTAAGTTCTCAAATCAAACTTTACAACTAAACACTCACAAAAACAAAACTAAAAAGGACAAACTAAACCCAATTCTACCAGAAGAAAGGAAATAATAAAAATAAGAGATTAAAAAAAAGCAAATAGAAAAACAGAGAACATCAACAAAAATATTTTTAGTTCTTTAAAAAGATCAACAGTTATTGACAAACCTTTTGCCATACTAAGAAAAAAAGTACTCAAATTACTAAAATCAGAAATAAAAGGGGAGACACTACTACTTACGCTATAGAAAAAAAGGATAAGAGAATACTATGAAAAATTATTTACCAAAAAACTGGATCACCTGGAAGAAACAGATATAACCCTAAAAATATACAATCTACCAAAACTCTCTCACCAAGAAATAGGAAACCTTAACAATCCTATAACTAGTAAAGAGACTGACTCTATAATTAGAAACTTTCCAACAAACACACAAAAAAGAGCTCAGGACTACATGACTTCACTGGAGCATTCTACCAAAACATTTAAAGAATTAACACCAATCCTCTCAAACTCCTCCAAAAAACTTGAAGAGAACAACTTCCTAATTCATCCTGCATAGCCTGCATTTCCCTAATACCAAAGGCAGAAAAAGACACTACAAGAAAATCACAGATCAATATCCTTTGAGTTACAATGTAAAAATTCTCAACAAAATACTAGCAAACTGAATTCAGCTGCATCTTAAAATGTGGAATTTAATTCCAGAATAAAAGTATAGTTTCAACAAACACAATCAATGAATGTAATATCCCAAAATGAAGAATGAGAGATATAAAGCACACAATCATCTCAACTGATAATAAGAAAAGCATTAGAAAAAATGCAATACTATCTCATAATTAAAAATGCTCAATAAAGGGGGAGGAGCAAGATGGAAGCCAAGTAACAGCTTCCTTGCAACTGGGCATGGTGAGACCAGGGAGAGAAGACCCCAAGCATCTCTGGCTGGTGGGTCCTGCCCAAAAACATCCCTTTGGGGACACAGGCAATCAGTGAGGGACTTCTGGACCCCATGAGGAGGAAAAAAGTAGCGGAAAACTGGCAAGTGGTTGCATGTATTCCATCGGTCTAATCCAGTATAACAGCAGTGAGACTGCGAACTGGAAAGGCCTTAACCATAAGCCGTTTGGGGTTTTTTTGGACTTGGCATGCAATTGAACTACCTTGGGAGAACTTCAGTGAGAGTGCAGAGGACTTTAAGCGTTGTCTAGGGCCCTGGACTGCACCCGCTGAGCCACACAAAGCTAATAATTGTTCAGCTGTGGGCCACACAGAGCCATTGTGGGAGAACTGCCCCAGGAAGCTCTGCCCTCAGAGTCACAAAGCAAGGATTGGGCAGAGACTTTAGGTGAGTAATCTAGTGACTGAGCAGCCTAAAGGTGGGGTCTGAGACACCTTACAGCCTTGGCCCTCAGGGACACAGTGAGACCGGTCTTGGCACACTAGGTAACTGGGCAGCCACTTCAGGAGGGATCCCAACGACAAGCACTTTCCTAGGAAAGCTTCTGCTTAGCCAAGATTAACAGTTTGAAGTGCCTTTTAAGTGGGCTGAGGAGATTTAGGCTATCCACCCTGTGGGGTCTGAGAAATCAGCAGAGGCCTCCAGTGTCCACATGGTATAGCTATATCAACATTGTGATTTATCATCTCATACCCCAGAAGATCACCTGTTGCCCAAACAATATTTAGCCAGATATATATACTGCTTTGTTTTGGGTTTGGTTTTTTTTTCTTTTTCTTTTTCCTTTCTTTTCTTTTCTACTTTGAATATAATTTTCCATTGTTGCCTTCTTTAACAATTAGAACTTCATGTTAGCTAGTGCTTCTGCCCCTATTATTTGTTTTTTTCCCCCAATTTTATCCCATAAAGTTTTCTGTTTGCTTGTTTTGGTTTGATTTAGAGAATTTTTGTCTTTCCTCTCTACTTGGTAGAGGTGCTGTGTGAGAACAGGATAGCAAAGAGCTGCTGACCTCAAGGGAACCACCCAACCTGACACCCACAGAGGTTGGGAGTTTTTAAGGTTGGGTCAAAGTACCCTACTATACATGTACATTGCTCCTGTCTCCCTCCTTCTCTGACTCTCTTCTTTTTTGTCAATATTCCCTTTTACTCACCCCCTCTCCTTTGTCTTTTTTCTTTTCTTTCTCTTTTTTGTTTAAATCTTTTTTCCCTTTTTTGCTCTTCAATCTTCTAATCCTTTTGGTCCTGTACCAGAAGGACTCATTGAAACCCTGGGCCAGAGGCACAGTAATGTAAAGAGCAAGAGGAAGTGAAAGGAAAATTAGGGCAAGGAAACAGATAAAACATTCATGACGAAGAATCAACAGAAAAATCCTGGTAACATGAAAAACCAGTCCAGAGCAACCTCCCAAGGAACCATGAAATAGCTACTGCAGAGGATTCTACCTATAAAGAAATGTTAGAAAATGATAGAAAGGGAATTTAGAAAACAGATGACAAAAACAATGAAGGAAATGATGGAAACAATGAAGGAACTGCTGATAAAGTGGAAAATAACCAAAGGAAATCCAAAAACATAATCAATAATAGATGAACGATATGAAGAATATAGAAAGGATATAGCAGAATTAAAGGAACTGAAGCAGGCAATTAGGGAACTTAAAGATGCAATAGAAAGTATCAACAACAGATCAGACCATGCAGAAGAAAGAATCTCAGAGGTAGAAGACAAAGTTCTTGAGATAACTCAGATAGTTAAAGAGGCAGAAAAGAAGAGAGAAAGCAGAATGTTCACTGATAGAATTATAGGACTTTAGGAAGAGTTCAAACATACGAGTTATAGGTACCCCAGAAGGGGAAGAAGAATGTCCCAGGGGGAATAAAGCCATACGGGAGAATATTATAAATGAAAACTTCAATTCCCAAATATCACCAAAGATTCTGACACACTCCTTTCAGAGAGATATCAGATGCCAGGTTGCCTCAACTCTAACAGAGCTTCTCCAAGACATATTATGATGAACCTATCCAAAGTTGAGACAAAAGAAAAGATTCTTCGATCTGCCAAGAGTAAGCAACAATTGACCTACAGGGGCAAATCCATCAAGGTGACTGCAGACTTTTCTAATGAAACTTTTCAAGCAAGAAGACAATGGTCATCTACCTTTAAACTACTTAAACAGAACAATTTTCAGCCCAGAATTCTATATCCTGCTATGTTAAGCTTTAAAATAGACAGAGAAATCAAATCATTTACTGATATGCAGACATTGAGGAAATCTGCCACAAGACTACCTCTATAGGAAATACTTTAACCTGTTCTACACACTGACCAACACAATGGATCAATAGCAGTGTAAGAACTCAAAAATTAAAGGACAGAACCTAACTCCCACAATGATGCAAAATATAAAACTAAACAATGGACTCTCACAAAATAAGATAAACAGAACACAACCACACTTATCAATTATCTCAATAAAAGTTAATGGCTTGAATTCCCCACTGAAGAGGCATAGATTGGCTGACTGGATTAAAAAACACAAGCCATACATTTGCTATCTGCAGGAAACACAACTAGTTTCAAAAGACAAATTAAAACTCCAAGTTAAGGGTTGAAAGACAATTTTTCAGACAAATGAAATTCAGAAGAAAAGAGGAGTTGCAATCTTCTTTTGGGATACATGTAGATTTAAAGCAACTAAAGTCAAAAAACACAAAAATGATCACTTTATATTGGCCAAGGGAAAAATACAATGAAAAGACATTTCAATTCTGAATATTTATACACCAAATTTAAATGCTCCCAGATTCTTGAAACAGACCTTACTCAGTCTGAGCGACATGATATCCTATAATACCATAATAACAGGGGACTTTACCACTCCTCTTCCAGAGCTGGACAGATCCTCTGAACAGAAATTAAACAAAGATATAAGGGACTTAAATGAGACCTTAGAACAACTGTGCTTATAGACATATATACAACACTCCATCCCAAAGACAAAGAATATACATTCTTCTCATCAACCCATGGAACATTCTCCAAAACTGATCATATCCTAGGACACAAAACAAACCTCAATAGAATCAAAAGAATTGAAATTTTACCTTGTATTTTCTCAGACCACAAAGCACTAAAGGTGAAACTCAACTCCAACAAAAATGTTCAACCCCACACAAAGCCATGGAAATTAAACAACTTTCTTTGAATGACAGTTGGATGCAGGAAGAAATAAAATAGGAAATCATTAACTTCCTTAAGCATAACAACAATGAAGACACAAGCTACCAAAACCTGTGAGATACTGCAAAAACAGCTCTGAGAAGAAAATTTATCACTTTAGATGCCTACATTTGAAAAACAGAAAGAGATGGCATTAACAAACTCAGAAGCCATCATACGGAATTGGAAAAAGAAGAACAATCTAAGCCTAAACCAAGCAGAAGAAAAGAAATATCCAAAACTAAATCAGAGATCAATGAAACTGAAAACAAAAGAATCATTCAGAAACTTAACAAAACAAGGACTTGGTTTTTCAAGAAAATAATAAAATAGATAAAACTTTGGCCAGACTAACTAGTAGAAAAGTGAAATCTCTAGTAACCACCATCAGAAATAATAAATGAGAAATAACAACAGATGCCACAGAGATACAAGAGATCATCTCTGAATGCTACAAGAAACTCTATGCCCAGAAATTTGACAATGTGAAGGAAATGGATCAATATT
>CAUYON010040102.1:0-73143 GCA_963573935.1 Arctocebus calabarensis | reverse complement strand
TCTGGGGTCACTTGAGTTTTAATCCTGGGAGAAAGCAGCTGCCTGCTGTGTGGTGCCCCGAAACTGGCCCACTGGTCTCCAGGCATGTCCAAGTCACTTCTCTAGTGCCAGCCGCCTCTGGAGCTCTTTCTGCAGCTCAGCCATCACGTCTGCCAGCCCTGCCATGGAGAAGAAAGGCTGAGCTGAGCTGGTTGCTGGCTTCCTTGTGGGGCCATAGTTCAGGACTTTAAACTCTGGCTTTGGTGCAATAGGTGGTTTTGGAAGCTTTACTTGAACTTTTGCCAACTTCTTGGGCTTTGGGATAACCAGCCGACTAGAGGAAGACACTTCCTGGTTCTCATAGTCAGCAGCTGGGACATCTCCAATGGGGGTCACATAGTTCTCCTCTTCATTCAGCAGTATAGGCAGGGGAGGTAATGGAGGCAGCTTGTCTTGGCTGGATATAGGCATGGATGCAGGAGGTGGCAGCTTGGGGCCACTTGTAGGTGATGCAGGACCTGATGGGGAAAGGTGTTCACTGTCTAGGCCCATGTGGCACAGGGACACCTCAGGATAGGTCTGTATGCATACCTGGATATGTACATGTGTCCCTTTGCATGTGCCCATTTATGAGTCTGTGTTTGTTTCTCTACAGCATAAACATGTACACTGGTTTGAATTTGCATAAGTTAGATATGGGTCCAAGGTTTGTATACAGAATACTCATTTCATATATATGGGCATGATGAGTCCATGCTTAACTGCTTGTCTAGATCAGTGTGTTAAGTTTATGCAGCTATGAAAGTTTGATTTTGGGCTTGGTGTCCATAGCACAGTGGTTACGGCACCCGCCACATACACCAAAGTTGGCAGGTTTGAACCCAGCCTGGGCCAGCTAAAACAACAATGACAACTGCAATAAAAAATAGCAGAGTGTTGTGGTGGGCACCTATAGTTCCAGCTACTTGGGAGGATGAAGCAAGAGAATTGCTTAAAGCCCAAGAGTTGGTTGTTGCTGTGAGCTGTGTGATGCCACAGCACTCTACCAAGGGTGACATAGTGAGACTCTGCCTCCTCCCCAAAAAATAGGGTGGCGCCTCTGGCTCAGTGAGCAGGGTGCCAGCCCCATAAACTGAGGGTGGCAGGTTTGAACCCGGCCCTGGCCAAACTGCAACAAAAAATGGCAGGGCATTGTGGCGGGTGCCTATAGTCCTAGCTACTCAGGAGGCTGAGACAAGAGAATTGCCTAAGCCCAAGAGCTGGAGGTTGCTGTGAGCTGTGATGCCACAGCATTCTACTGAGGGCAACAAAGTGAGACTCTGTCTATTAAAAAAAAAAAAAAAGAAAGTCTAATTTTTGTGCTTGTGAGTGGTTGTATCTGCATTTGTGTTCTGTGATTTTGGCTTGAAATAGGCATATTTATACTACATAGTGTGTGTATCATGACTGGAATTGTGGGCATATATATTTATGTATGTGTGGAGTTATAGTGTTTAGTATGCAAGAGGACACAGTTTATGGAGCATTAAAATCCCTGGGGACCTGTGCAAACACCCCCTCTTCCAGGAAGCCTTCTCCTAGTCTGTACTCCCCTCTCCCCAATCTAGACACTTGCCACCCAGGTTTCTTCCTCAAACCAGGTTCAGCCCCACAAGGATAAGAACATCTGTGTCCAATTCTGCCATCTCACTCCCCAAACTGGGGGTTCCCTCAAAAGCAAGGTCTGAGTAATTTTTGTGTCTGCAACTTTGTATACAAGATTGGGCACACGGCGCCTCCAAGAAGGTGACTGAGGGAGTGTAGCTGAATGTGGGTCCTTCTCTCCCCGTCTGACATAAGGAGGGGGCATCACCTGGGCATAGGGCGGAGGGCGCGACCCACACACTCTCGCCGTTCTCTTTATCCGCTTCCACATAGCCTGAAACAGAGAGGGTGACCCGGAGGGGTGTGTGGCAGCCAGGAGCTGGCCCAGGGGTGTTCCTGATCTGGAGGGAGCAGAAGGTTGGTGGACTGGGCCCCGAGATCCCCGAAGCAGCACTTACCTAGCACCTTCTCGTAGTCTTCATCCAGCAAGAAGGGCACTAGCACCTTATTGGTGTGTGTCACAAAATAGTTTACCACCGCGTCCAGTGAGGTGCAGAAGAACTGCGAGGGATGGGGAGCGCTGTCAGGGCTGCTGGGACAGGGACGCAGACCCTGCCAGTGCTCTTTGGGGACCCAGGCCCAACACTTACCGGCTCCTCCACATCGATCACGTACTTGGGGCCTTCTCGCTTCACCTTGTAGTGCCGGATCACGTGCGTCCTGCACGGGCATTGGGCAAAGGAGTGGCTCCGCTCGTGCTCCCGCACCGCCCGGGCAACAGCCCTGACTCCAGGAAAAGCTCCACCCCTTCTCCTGGTTCTGCCCTCAGAGAATACCTGCCCTTGATCCCACCTCCTCCCTGGCCTCGCCCCTACCCCTGGACTACTCGCAAGGAAAATTTAAAGTCGGACTCTGACTCCGCCCCCGGAATGGCTCCGCCTCCAGAGCCTGATTCAAGAGGGCCGTGCCTTGACTCCTCATATAGGGCCTGCCTTTGCCCAAAGGGTTCATTCCCATCCCTGTTGACCTTGTCCCTGTTCCAGAAGCCCAGACCCGATTACAGCATACCTGATGGTCCAGAGGAGCCGGTCCTAATTCAAGGGTCTCACTCCGCCTAGTGTCAAGGCCTCAGCCCCAGGACCTAACCCTTTCCCCATAGGAGTCTGCAACCTTGCCTAGGCTCTACCTTCGCTCCCAGAAATTGATACATCCCTGGGGCAGAGCCAGCTCTAGGATCACAGCGCTCCAGAGCTTTGCCCCGCCCCCAGAACGCTTGGGTTCATCTCTGACTCCGCCTCCAGGCATCTCCCCAACCCGCTTTTGGTGCCAGCTCCGCCCCTGCCTCTAACCACATCCCCGCACCGCACCTCCTCTCACCCAGGTTGCCAAGCCTAGTGTGCGCACCCATTGAGCATCTGCCGTGTAGTGACCGACACTCCGTCAGTGCCGTCCCCGCTGGGTCGAAGCAGCAGGTTTCCGCACTCGGGGTGGCGCTCCAGGAGCAGTTGTGCCTCCAGCCGACTCACCTTCAGGAAGCACCTGGGGCGGGACCCACCCTGAGGACCAAGCCTCCCTCTTCCGCACGTAACCCAGCCCCTCACCCGTCACTAAACCCTAGGTCTAGTCCGGGGGACCCCGCCCTGCTCCCAGGCCCCGGCCCCCGGAGTGCAGTCCGAGCCCCTCCTTCTAGGCTGTTCCTAGAACCCAGTACTGTTCCTGTAGACTCAGGCCCCTCCCCCGGAGATACGGCCCCACTTCTAGGTACCTAGTTCGGTTCCTAAAGGCCTAGCTCTATCCCCCTAGGCCCAGGCCGGGGAGAACCTGCCCTACTCTCCAGGTCCAGGCCCCGCTCCCGGAGTCCCAACCTGATGTCGTTATCCAAGGTCCAGGTGGGGAAGCTGGACTATGTCTTTTAGGCAACTGGACCCTCCACTGTTGAACCTGTCTTGCCTTCCAAACAGCTACCTACACCTTCCCCTGCAAGCCTTGTCCAGCTCCCTACGCGTCAAGAACCAACCTGAAAACCATGCCCCGCCCCCGTCTGAGACCCCGCCCCTGCAGTTCTATTCCGACCCATAACCCCGCCTCCAGATACCACCCACCACCTGCCTTATCACCACTCCCAGAGACCCTTCCGCTCATAACCCCGCCCCACCTGGCCACTTAGACTTGCCCTACCCGGTATCCGAGTCTGTACCTTAAGGCCTAATTCAGGCTAGGACTCACCCCAAGACAACCCAAGGAGACCCAGCTCACAGCCCACCCTCAGTCAGACCTTCTGTCTGCATCCAGCAGCTCTTCAAGCCGTGTAGGGCACTCACGTGGGTATCTCGAGCGCGCGGCGCACCTCTTCTTTGGCCAGGGCTTCAGCTATCATGTACAGGTGTCCGGGGAGGAGGGTCAGATTGGACGGGACACGGAGCTGAGGGGCGAACAAGTGACAGCTACCGCACCAGATGTCAGGGAGCAGCAAACCAAGGCCAGAGAGAGGAGCCACGAAGGGAGGGCAAAGAGAGCTTTGAAAAAATGCAGACTCGAAAAAGAGGAGTTCGGTGGGCTCGGTGCCTGTGGCTCAATGGGCTAAGGCGCCAGCCACGTATACCTGAGCTGGTGGGTTGGAATCCAGCCCGGGCCTGCCAAACACAACGGATGCAACCAAAAAAGAAAAAAAAAATGGCCGGGCGTTGTGACCGGCGCCTGTAGTCCCAGCTACTTGGGAGGCGGAGGCAAGAGACTCGCTTGAGCCCAGGAATTGGAGGTTGCTGTGAACTGTGAGGCCACGGCACTCTATCCAGGGTGACAGCTTGAGGCAATTTCTAAAAAAAAAAAAAAAAAAAAAGGGCGGTGCCTGTGGCTCATCGAGTAGGGTGCCGGCCCCGCATGCCGAAGGTGGCGGGTTCAAACCTGGCCTCAGCCGAACTGCAAAACAGAAAAATAGCCGGGAGTTGTGGCGGGCGCCTGTAGTCCAGCTGCTTGGGAGGCTGAGGCAAGAGAATCGCCTAAGCCCAGGAGTTGGAGGTTGCTGTGAGCCGTGAGGCCACAGCACTCTATCCAGGGTGACAGCTTGAGGCTCTGTCTCAAAAAAAAAAAAAAAAAAGAGGAGTTCGGTGATGGCGGGAGGGACAGAGCAATCTAGGGTCTTAAACTCTATAGTCTGAAGGGGACTGGCAGGTCTCACACTCAATGGTCTGCAGGGAACAGGCAGGAAACAAAGGAGGGAAAGGGAAATCGGGAATGTAGACGAAAATCCCTGGTTTTTTTTTTTTTTTTTTTCAGTTTTTGGCTGGGGCTGGGTTTGAACCCGCCACCTCCGTCATATGGGGCCAGCGCCCTACTCCTTTGAACCACAGGCACCGCCCTTTATTTTCTTTTTTTATTGTTTTATTTTTTTGAGACAGAGTCTCAAGCTGTCGCCCTGGGTAGAGTGCTGTGGCGTCACAGCTCACAGCAACCTCAAATTCTTGGGCGATTCTTTTGCCTCAGTCCCCCAAGTAGCTGGGACCACAGGTACCCACTACAACACATTTTTGTTGTTGTCGTTGTTTTAGCTGGCCCAGGTCAGGTTTGAACCCGCCAGCCTCGGTGCATGTGGCCCAGCACCTTACCCACTGATCTACGGGCACCACCCATCAAATGCCTGGTTTTTAAATGATGGCAACTAGTTTTTAAAAATCTAGCACTCTGAGCAGTGCCTATGCCTCAGTGAGTGGGGCAGTGGCCTCATGTACCAAGGATGGTAGGTTCGAAGCCAGACCTGGCCAAACTACAAGAAAAAAAAAATCTAGCACTCTATTGGCAAAACAACAGAGTTTATGGGATACAGTTGGCCCTCTGCACCAGTTTGAAGCCAACCTACTATGCTCAAGAGTCTCCTGTGGAGAAGGAAGGAAGAAAAGAGAAAGGACTTTTTCTTTTCTTTTTTTTTTTGAAAGGATTTTTTCTTTTGAAGAAGACTCTCCCTCCTTTACCCTTGGTAGAGTGCTGTGTTGTCATAGTTCACAGCAACCTCAAACTCTTGGGCTCAAGCTATCCTCTTGCCTCCTGGGTAACTGGGACACAACAAGCATTTGCCACAATGCCTGGCTAGTTTTTTCTATTTTTGGTAGAGACAGGGTCAAGCTCTTGCTCAGGTTGGTCTCAAACTCCTGAGTTCAAGCAATCCACCAGGCTAGGACTCCCAGAGTGCAAGGATTACAGGCCTGAGCCATTCCACCCAGCCAAGAAAAAGGATTTCTGAGGAGGTTTGCTGGGAAATGGAAAGGGAAGAGAGGGTGACTACTCTTACCTCCACCACCATCAAGATGAAGCCTTTCCACATCTCTCGAGACTCCCGACTCTCTGCCTATGGAAGGAAGGAAAGAAAGAATCCATGTCAATGAGGCTCATTCTACTCAAATGCAAAATGGGGCTGGGAATTATAGGCCCTGATCTTCTTTTTGTTTGTTTTTAGATAGAGTCCCACTTTGTCACCCTTGGTAGAGTGCAGTGGCGTCATAGCTCACAGCAATCTCAAACTCTTGGGCTCAAGCAATCCTCTTGCCTCAGCCTCCAGAGTAGCTGGGACTGTAGGTTCCCACCACAATGCCCAGCTACTTTTAGAGACAGGTCTTGCTCTGGCTCAGGCTGGTTTCCAACCTGTGAGCTCAGGCAATCCACCCACTTCAGCCTCCCAGAGTGCTAGGATTACAGGCGTAAGCCACAGCTCCAGACACTGTAGGCCCCGTTTTGGAGGTCCAGTGAGTTAGCTCAAGTTAATTTAGTACAATGTCTGAATATAAGTCTGCAATAATGTGGGATATTATTATTTTTAATGTGATATAATCACATATATGTGATTATATTATATTTGAAAAACATAGATCACAAAACTCTAATGTTCTAACTCTCTTATTGCTCAAAGCCCAAGTCCTCCCCCATGGGTCACCATGTCCTGCATAATCTGCCTCATCTCACCATCCTCTCCTCCTCCCTCTTTCCCCTCCTCACACTGCTCCAGCTATAGGAGCTTTATTCTGTGCCTCCAACATGCCATGTATGGTCACGCCTCAGAGCCTTTGCATGGACCATGCTCTCTGCTGATGAACTCTCCAATATATCTGAGGCCCAGAGAGATTGAGTCAGTGCCCAATGTCACCAGCTCCATGGAAATGTCTGTGTGACTCCACCTTAGTCTGTGTTAATGATGAACACAATGGTGAGGGAGCATTCCCCACCAGCCCCACGAAGGGACCTACCTTGAACTTGATCTCCTGGTTCCAGAGGACCAGGCTGAAGTGGGTTCCAGGGTCACATGAGTTTCCACTGGGAGCCTCATCCTTGAGCTTCACAAATGCCCCCAGATTTAATTTCTCCACATGCTGGGGATGTAGAGACATGGGGGTCTAAGAACAAGGCCCATGGCCACGCAGGCCCCCTAGATGATGTGGCCTTTGCCCTGGCTACTCCATCCACAATCTCTGCTTGGTCCCTGGAGTCAAAGGATGAAGATCCTGAGCCTCCATTCCCATCCTTACCTGGCAGTCCCGATTGCTATTGTAGAAATAGATGTTGAGACCCTGGAGGCCTGCCCAGAACTTCTGGTAATCCTGTGGACCAAGGGTAGAAAGAGAGAGAAGGAGGTGAAATGGAAAAGCTGGGTGGTGCCTATGGCTCAAGGAGTAGGGCACCAGCCCCATATACCAGAGGTGGTGGGTTCAAACCCAGCCCCAGCCAAAAACTGCCAAAAAAAAAAAAAAAAGAAAGAAAGAAAGAAATGGAAAAACTAAGGACCTCCAATATACTTGGTTCTGCCACAGGGCCTTTGCACTGGCCGTTCCCATCTGCCCTGCTCTCCGCCCAGATCCTCACACACTTGCCTTCATTACCTGCTGTGGGATTCATATCAAATGTTACATGTTTAGGAAGGCTTTACACACAGATAGCCGAGCTTCTGGGTATCTGTTTTCCTCTGAGAAAGGACCAAAGGGAACCATGATGGGATGGGGGACCAGAGCAGTCCCCCAATCGATGGATGTGGAGGATCTAGGAGTAGTTAGAACTAATTAGCTTTATGGTGTTCTGTCCACCTACCCATCCATGTACCTATCCATCTATAATTCATCCACCCATCCATTCACCCATCATCCATCCATCTAACATTCACCCTTTTACCCATTCATCCATCCACCCATCCGTTCATCATCCATGCAACCACCATCTACCCATCGTGGTAGATGATCCATCTAGCCACCTACTCTTCCATCTGTCCATCCACTTATCCATCCATCAACCCATGCATCCCTTTATTCATCCATCATCATCCATTCATCCATCTACCTACCCTAACTATCTAGCCATCCATCTGTTCATCCATAATTACCCACACAGACACATATAAGCATTTCACTAAGTTTCCTGAGGGTCTACTACGTGCCAGCCCTGCTCCAGGCACTGGGAACAGAGCATGATTAAAGTCAGTATGATTAGTTTATCGTGTACCAGCGCTGTGCTGCTGTGCAAGTCATTTGAGTTCTATTTGCCTATATTTCCCCAGCTATAAAATAGTGATAATAATGGTACTCAGTTCATAGGATCTTGTGAGAATTATGTGGGTTAACACACGTAGAACACCAGGGCTTCTGTGATCAGATCCCAAACTTGCTAGCTGTGACTGCAGCCCTAATGTACCTATTCACAGAAGAGAAAACTGAGGCTCAAAGATGCAGAGTCGCTTGCATAAGGCCTGGGAGTTGCAGTGGGGATTTGAACCTGGGTCTCCTGAACTTGGGAGCCCATGATCTTTCTGAACAACTGTGATCCCCTGCCTCCAGGGGATGATGTGTTGGTTGGGGAGGTTTTACACACATGGAGGCAAAGGGAAAGGCTGCTCCAAGTGGAGGGAACCCCAGTTGCAGAGGTAGAGAGGTGGCAGGAAGAAGCCGGGAGTGGGTGGTGTGGGCTGTATTAGGAATGAATATAGGGCCAAGAGCAGTGGCTCACATCTGTAATGTAGCACTCTGGGAGGCTAAGGCAGGAGGATGACTTGAGGGCAGGAGTTTGAGGCTACAGTGAGCTATGATGACACCACTGCACTTTAGTCTAGGCAAAAGAGTGAGACTCTGTCTCAGAACAAAGAAAGGAAAAAGGAAAGGAAAGAAAAAAGAAAGCTGGGCTTGGTGACTCACAAGGTGGGAGAGTCCCTTGAGTTCAGGAGTTTGAAACCAGCTTGAGCAAAAGCTAGACCCTGTCTCTACTAAAAATAGAAAAATTAGCTGAACATTGTGGTAGGCACCTGTAGTTCCAGCTACTCAGGAGACCGAGGCAGGAGGTTTGCTTGAACCAAGGAGTCTGAGGTTGCTATGAACTCAGCTGATACTACTGCATTCTTGCCTGGGGCAAGAGATTGAGATTCTATCTCAAAATACAAAAACAAAAACAAACCCAGCCTATGCAAGAGCAAGACCCTATCTTTACTATGCCCATGGCATGCTACTTAGATGCAGTGGTTCTCAACCTTTCTAATGCTGCGGCTCTTTAATACAGTTCCTTTGAGTTGTGACCCACAGGTTGAGAACCACTGAGTAACAACAGAGTAATCGGGAGGCTGAGGCACAAGGATCCCGAGAGTCCAAGAGATTGAGGTTGCTGTGAGCTATAATGACATGGCACTCTACCCAGGGTGACAGAGTAAGACACTGTCTAAAAAAATAATAATAGGGTGGCGCCTGTGGCTCAAGGAGTAGGGTGCTGGCCCCATATGCCAGAGGTGGTGGGTTCAAACCCACCCCGGCCAAAAACTGCAAAAAAAAAAAAAGAAAGAAAGAAAAAAATAATAATAATAGGTGGCGCCTGTAGCTCAAGCAGCTAAGGCGCCAACCACATACACCAGAGCTGACAGGTTCAAATCTGACCCAGGCCAGCCAAACAATGACAACTACAACCAAAAAATAGCCAGGCGTTGTGGCAGGAGCCTGTAGTCCCAGCTACTTGGGAGGCTGAGGCAAGAGAATTGCCTAAGCCCAGGAGTTGGAGGTTGCTGTGAGCAGTGACATCATGGCACTCTAACCAGGGCGATAGCTTGAGGCTCTGTCTCAATAAATAAATAAATAAATAAATAAATAAAATGAATGTAGGATGTGGGGTAGGAAAGAGGGGACCTCAGGGAAACCAAGGCCCTGGAACATGTACACTCACACACGTGCACACACATCAGTCCCATAGTCAGTATCTGATCTTGCAGAATGTGGTCCCTTCCAGCTACCACTGTTCCCTCATGCCACCTGCACTGGCCTTGAACCTTCTAGCTGAGGTTTGCAGACATTCTTCTAGGGTAGGAGAGGGGAGAAGAAAAGGAAGTCAGATGGCCCTACTTCCTTGCAGGAAGTCCCTGAGATGGAGAGACGGAGACAAGGAGAAAGATTGAGACAGAGAAACTGAGGAAGAGACAGACAGGTAGGGACACAAAAAAAAGTGGAGAAAATGATCAAATCTGAGAAAGAGACAGAGAGACACATAGAGACATACAGAGAGATAGACCAACAGATCTATGACCAGAACCCTCCCCAGCTCTCCACATGTGCCCTGCCCCATCCAGCTCCATCCTACCCCTTTGCCAGTGGGTAGACTGAGGCTCAGAGTGGTGCCACACCTGCCAGGTGACCCAGTAATAACCCAGGTCCCTGCCCTGCCTCACACCTTACCTGGTCAAAGGGCCCCTTCTTTTCCAGAAAGCTCTCATAGTAGTGTGATGGCAGGACACCCCTGTGCTTAGGGAACCGGGATGGATTCAGGGCCAAGGCCATGACAGGCTGGTGTCTTCAGCCTGCTGGGCTTCTCCTTCCAGTGAACTCCCAAGTTGGCCAGGAAGCTCAAGAAGCTGAGAAACAGGTTCCAGGGGAATTTCCTCTCTTCTGTCAAAGGTCGTCTCCCTCCCCTGCCAGCAGTGGGCGGGGGCTGGGCCAGGCAGGTTCAACGATCCTAGAGAAATCCCCGCCTCTTTGTCACCAGAGAAAATGTTGCACCTGATAGTGAGGGGACTTGCCTGGAGGAGAAAGAACAGGAGCATAACAGGAATGCTCATCTTCCTTCCTACATCTTCAGATACATTGCTGGGATTTTTTTTGTTCTTTCTTTCTTTTTTTTGCCGGGGCCGGTTTGAACCCACCACCTCCGGTATATGGGGCTGGCACCCTACTCCTTGAGCCTCAGGTGCCGCCCCATTCCTGGGATTTTGATAGGAATTGACCTGAACCTGTATATCAAGTTGGGCAGAATTGACATCTTTACTGTGCTGAATCTTCCCATCCATGGTCGTGGTCTGTCTTTTCATTTATTTAAATCTTTGATTTCTTTTAGTGGCATGCTGTAGTTTTCAGTATGCAAGTCCTGCACATTTTGTCAGATGCATATCTAAATAGTGCATCTTCATTGAAGCAATTACAAACAATCTTGTATTTTAATTTCTAGTTTTTACATATTCATCACTGGAATATAAACATTAGATATTCAATTGATTTTGGGAGGATGTTAGAATTGTATCCTGCGGCCTTATGGAACTCATTGATTAATTCTGGGAGTTTTGTTTTATGCTTTATTATGTAGTTGGGAAGGATCTAAGGGTTTTTTTGTTTGTTTGTTTGGTAGAGATAGAGTCTCACTTTATCACCCTTGGTAGAGTGCCATGGCATCACACAGCTCACAGCAACCTCCAACTCCTGGGCTTAGGCAATTCTCTTGCCTCAGCCTCCCAAGTAGCTGGGACTACAGGCGCCTGCCACAATGTTTTTGTGTTTTTGTACATTTCTTGGGGTTTTCTACATAGACCATCATATCATCTGTAAACAGGGCTAGTTTTATATCTACTCTTCCAATCTATACACCTTTGATATCCTTTTTTGTATTGCACTGGTTAGAACTTCCAGGTCAATGTTATTATTATAATAATAATTATTATTTTGAGATAGGATGTCTATCATCCAGGCTAGAGGCAATGGTATTATCATAGCCTACTGCAACCTCAATCTCCTGGGCTCAAGTGATCCTCCTGCCTCAACCTCCCAAATAGCCCAGCTATAGGTGAGTGCCATAATGCCCACCTAATTTTCATGTTATTTGTAGAGATGAGTTATTGCTTATTTTGCACAGGCTGGCTTGAACTCCTGGTCTTAAAAAATCCTACTTCCTCAGCCTCTCAAAGTGCTGTGATAACAGGACAGTACAATGTTTATTTATTTATTTATTTATTTATTTATTTATTTATTTATTTTGAGACAGAGTCTCAAGCTGTCACCCTGGATAGAGTGCTATGGCATCCACCGCTCACAGTAACCTCCAACTCCTGGGCTCAAGCGAGTCTCCTGCCTCAGCCTCCCAAGTAGCTGGGACTACAGGCGCCCGCCACAACGCCTGGCTGTTTTTTGGTTGCAGCCATCATTGTTGTTTGGCGGGTCCGGGCTGGATTCGAACCCACTAGCTCAGGTGTACGTGGCTGGCGCCTTAGCCCGCTGAGCCACAGGTGCCGAACCAGGACAGTACAATGTTGAATAAGAGGAATAAGAGTAGTGAGATTGGACAATCTTGCCTTGTTCCCGATCATAGGGAGAAAGCATCCAGTCTGTCAGTATTAAGACATTAGCTAGGGCAGCACCTGTGGCTCAGTGAGTAGGGCGCTTGCCCCATATACCTAGGGTGGCAGGTTCATACCCGGCATCTGCCAAACAGCAAAAAAAATAGCCAGGTGTTGTGGCAGGCCCCTGTGGTCCCAGCTACTCAGGAGGCTGAGGCAAGAGAATCGCCTAAGCCCAAAAGTTTGAGGTTGCTGTGAGCTGTGACGCCACAGCAGTCTACCTAGGGGGACAAAGTGAGACTCTTGTCTCTAAAAAAACAAAGAAACATTAGCTAAAGGATTTTTAAAATTTTTTTTACAATATATCCATGTAATAAAATAACTACTTGTAGCCATTCTTTGGGAAGTTGAGGTATTTTCCTTGTTTTCCTAGTTTGCTATGAGAGATCATCATTGAATTGGTGTTGAACTTGTCCAATGTTTCTTCTCAGATGGGGCTTGGGGGGGTCCTGCCTATTATTCTAGCACTCTGGGAGGCTGAGGCTGGTGGTTTGCTTGAGCTCAGGAGTTTGAGGCCAGCCTGAACAAGAGTGAGACCCTGTCTCTACTAAAAATAGAAAAAAACTAGCTGGGCATGATGGTTGCGGACCTGTAGTCCCAGCTACTTGGGAGGTGAAGCAAGAGGATCACTTGAGCCTAAGAGTTTGAGGTTGCTGTGAGCTATGATGATGGCTGGGCACTATACCCAGGGCAACAGAGTGAGACTGTCTCAAAAAAAAAAAAAGTTTCTTCTCCATCAATTGTTAGGGTCATATCATTTTCTTTTATACCCTGTGTATTTGTTTTCTACGCTTGCTGTAATAAATTATCACAAACTCAGAGGTTTAAAACACCGCAAATGTATTATCCTAACTGTCTATAGGTCCCTTTCTGAACGCTCTAAGGGAGAATCCACATCCTCTCCCAGCGGTTCTCAACCCACAGGAATGACCCACAGGAACTGTATTCGAGGGTCGTGGCATTAGAAACGTTGAGAACCACTGTGTGAGTCTAAGCCATGATACTCATTTTGTTGTTGTTTTTTTGACACACAGTCTCAAGTTGTGGCCCTGGGTAGAGTGCTGTGAGGTCACAGCTCACAGCAACCTCAAACTCTTAGGCTTAAGTGATCCTCTTGCCTCAGCCTCCCAAGTAGCTGAGCCAGCCATGATACTCTTTATTCATCTACAAAGCCAGCAACAGTGAACACTTCAGCGACAACAGTCTTCAAATCACTTCACTCTTTCTCCTTTATTCACTTTTCCCTCTTTTATTTTATGGACCTGTGTGATTACAATCGGCCCACGTGGATAATCCATGATAATTTACCTATTTTAAAGTCAGTTGACTGGCTCAGTGCCTGTAACTCAAGTGGCAAAGGCGCCAGCCACATACACTAGAGCTGGAGGGTTCGAATCCAGCCCCGGCCAAACAACGACAACTATAACCAAAAGTAGTCGGGCGTTGTGGTGGGCACCAGTAGTTCCAGGTACTTGGGAGCTGAGGCAAGAGTATCGCGCAAGCCCAAGAGTTTGAGGTTGCTGTGAGCAGTGCTGCCACAGCACTCTACCCAGGGAGACCGCTTGAGACTTTGTCTCAAAATAAAAAAAGAAATAGTCAGTTGACTCGTAACTTTAACTCCATCTGCAGTCTTAAATCCCCTTTGCTATTTTCAAAGATTCTGGGAATTAGGAAATGGACATCTTTAGGGGACCATTATTCTGCCTATTAAACATGGTGGATGACATTGATTGACTTTTGAAGACAGAACCAGTCTTGTGTTCCTGGAATAAACCTCACTTGGCATGGTGTACAATTCAGTTTATGTACTGCAGAATTCTTTTTCCTAATATTTTGTGAATAATTTTTTTTATCTGTCTATGAAGGATAGGGTCTGTAGTTTTCTTACTTTATAATAATTCTCATGTATCCAGCTCTTACCTCCGTGCCCCTAATGTCCAGTCCTCTGTCCCTGACTGGGGTCCACCATACAGCCCTGAAGCTCTAAGAAGTCCCCATTCAGGGTTTACAGTCCTGCCAGGGACTAGAGGGACTCACAGCCCAAGGCTTCAGGGCCGAAGATCCCAGAATAGTGGAAGGGGACAAAGGCCGGACTGAGCTCCGCTTGTTGTGAGCTGGGCGTGGAGGGGGACGGAGAAGGCGGGACTAGACCGACAGGCTGATTGGTTAGATGAAGAACAGGCGCTGTAACCGATTGGATACATGAGACCCGGGGGTTCCTGCTATTGGCCTATGGAAACGGCTGCCATTGGTCGACCCGGAGTTGGGAGGAATCAGCCTTTTAATATTGACTGGCTGAGGCGGGAATTTAGCGTCTGCTACCGATTGGTTTGAGGATGAAATTAAGCCCTGCTATGATTGGCTAGCAGTCTCAGTTCTGGTGCAATCCTAGAATCAGCCGACATCCCGGTGAGCTGGGAAGTTAACGCTTTAGAGACTAGCGCCGGCTTGGGTACTGTAGACCCACCCTTGCGCCAGCCTGCGTCGTTTCCCGACCTTAGTTAGGGTTAGGTCCCCCAAAAGGGTTGGCCCCGCATCTCGGGCCTCAGTTTCCCTGCTCAGTCCAGCAGGCTGAGTCCCTCGTGCACCCCAGCCTCATACTTAGCACTCTAACAGGTGGTGGCCCCAAGTGCAGCCACTGGACAGTCGAACGCGAAGCCTCAGTTTTCGCGCTTGTACTAAGCTCTCGGCCACCACCCCCCTCCTACACGGGTGGCCTCGGGCCGAAGTTCCCAGTGACCTTCTTCTGTGCGGGCCAGGCCGGAGACCTCGGTTTCCCCGTTTGCCCCAGCAGACCGAGCTCCAGCCCACCGGCGGTGCTCAATAGTCCCAGCGTTCCCTCCCATCGGGGGCGGAGCTACGTCACGTGCGGGAAAGAAAGCGAGGGCGGGGCGCGGAGTGCAGAGGGGCGGGGAGTGGCGACGCGGCCATGGCGGGTAAGCACCCTGGTGGGTCCGACCGGGCGGCGGTCTCGGGGCCCTGCTGCAGCTGTCGCTTGCTGCCCGCAGCTCCGGAGCCGCAGTCCCCAGCGGGCGGCGCGGGTGAGGAGGCGCCAGAGGATGACGAGGACGAGGCGGAGGCCGAGGACCCGGAGCGTGCGGCTGGAGCAGGCGGCGGGCGCAGTGGAGGCAGCGGCGGCGGCGGCGGCTGTGGCGGCGCCGGGGTGGGGGGCTGTGGTGGGCCAGGGGGCGCGCTCACCAGGCGCGCGGTCACGCTGCGGGTGCTCCTCAAAGACGCGCTGTTGGAGCCAGGCGCTGGGGTGCTCTCCATATACTATCTGGTGAGCGCTTTCTTACTGCCCCCCTTCCCTGGCTTGGGCTAAGAAGGGGAAATTGAAGGCCAGAGTTCCCTTGCTGCAGTAGAGCTCCAGTATTGGAAGGGGAAACTGAGGCACAGAGCATCCAGACCCGGGACGAGCCCTTCAGAGTCGCAGGACATAGTTTACTAAACGCTGCGTTCCACAAAGGAGAAACTGAGGCTCAGAGCAGAGCTGTCAGCTGCACAGTGTCAGCCGCCTTCCTGGCTGGGTGACCTTGCTCAACCACTCTGTGTTGTTGTTTCCTCTTCTGTGAAATGAATATTTTCCTTCCATGTGAGGGTTAAATGAATAAAGCACTCAGAAGAGTGCCTGTTACACAATAAGTACTTTACAAGTAAGTATTTGCTATTGTCACTATTACTGTCGTTATTCAGTTTGTGAAGAGGTTCAGTTTGTCCATCATGCATCTGCTGAGTGTTGCAGACATAACAGTAATCTAGACAGACCCTATCTTTAGGGAACTCAAAGTCTAGTGGGCATTGCAAATGCATGTAAGGCAATTTAAATGCAGGTGATCAGTGTGTGAGAGAGGATGTTTAGGCACTGAGGACCCACTGAGACTGGCCTGGGAGGGGTGTTATCTTGGGACGTGGGTGCCAAGCCTTAGTGAGCACTGGGTCAGGAAGGACTTCCAAAAAGCGATGTCTTGGTGAGTGCCAGGTTGCCCACTGTTGCCACAGGGTAAGAAGTTCATGGGGGACCTGCAGCCAGATGGGAGGATTGTATGGCAGGAAACCGGCCAGGTCTTCAATTCACCCAGCGCGTGGGCCACCCACTGCAAGAAGCTGGTGAACCCGGCAAAGAAGTCGGGCTGCGGCTGGGCTTCTGTCAAGTACAAAGGCCAGAAACTGGACAAGTACAAGGCCGCTTGGCTCCGGCGGCACCAGCTCCACATGCCTGCAGCTGCTGTGGATGAGGTACGTCCTTCAGACTCCTACAGGAAGCTGTCCAAGTCACTGTTGGTTGAGGGGTGTCCAGCTGGACACAGCTCCTGTAGCGCTAGGCCAGAGTGGAGCTGAGGGCTTGAGTGGTGAGTAGGAGTTTGTCAGAGCAAGACTAAGGGATGTGCTTTCTAGCGGGATGGAGTGGCATATGCAAAGCCAGGTAGGTGTGAAGCAACACATGCTGGTATCATAAGTGACTGAGGAGACTGGAGATGTTGGCAGGGACCAGAAGCTAGAGGGCCTCAAATGCCATAGGTAATAGGTGTTTCTTGAGGATTAACCAGCTAGGTGAAGTTGGCTAAGGAGCCTTAGTTTTCTTTCTTTTTTTTTTTTAAATTCAGTAGTTCTACATTTTTTTTTTTTTTTTGGCTGGGGCTGGGTTTGAACCTGCCACCTCCAGCATATGGGGCCAGCGCCCTACTCCTTGAAACACAGGCACCACGTTTTTTTCTGAGACAGAGTTTTATTATGTTACCCTCGGTAGAGTGCTATGGCGTCACAGCAACCTCAAACTCTTGGGCTTAAGCCATTCCCTTGGCTCAGCCTCCCAAGTAGCTAGAACTACAGGTGCCCACCATGACACCTGGCTATTTTTTTATTATAGTTGTCTTTGTTTAGCAGGCTTGGGCTGGGTTCAAACTCCAGCCTCAGTGTATGTGGCTAGTGCCACAACCACTGAGCTATGGGTGCCATGCCTGAAATAGTGTTAGATTTTTTTTTGAGACAAAGCCTCAAGCTATAGCCCTGGGTAGAGTGCCATGGTGTCACAGCTCTCAGCAACCTCAAACTCCTGGGCTCAAGCGGTTCTCTTGCCTCAGCCCCCCGAGTAGCTGGGACTATAGGTGCCCGCCTCAATGCCTGGCTGTTTTTTGGTTGTAGTTGTCATTGTTTGACAGGCCTGGGCTGGATTTGAACCTGCCAGTCTTGGTGTACATGGCTGGTGCCTTAGCCAGCTAAGCTATAGACGCTACCCACTAGTTCTACTTTTTATTATACACTGTCACCTCAGGACATCTCCAAAGCTTTGATGTTGCAAAATAATGAACTTTATCCACAACAAAAGTTTTTTTCATATATAATTTAGATAACAGTACCCATATCTGAAGTGTGTAGGGCAAGCTAGAAACTGAAGCTGAAGTTGATGCTTCAGTCTTGAGACAGAATTCCTTTTCTAGGAAATTTGTTTTTGCTCTTAAGACCTTCAACTGATTAGATGAGTCCCATCCAGATTATCAAGAGTTATGCCCTTCACTGAAAGTCAACTTATTTTATTTTATTTTTTTGAGACAGAGCCTCAAGCTGTCACCCTGGATAGAGTTCTGTGCCATCACAGCTCACAGCAGCCTCCAATTCCTGGACTCAAATGAGTCTCCTGCCTCCACCTCCCAAGTAGCTGGGACTACAGGTGCCTGCCACAACGCCCAGCCATTTTTTGGTTGCAGCCATTGTTGTTTGGCGGGCCCGGGCTGGATTCGAACCCACCAGCTCAGGTGTACGTGGCTTGCACCTTAGCCCGTTGAGCCACAGGCGCTGAGCCAGTCAACTTATTTTAGATGTAATGATATCTACTAAATGCTATAACAACACCCAGATTAGTGTTGGATTACAACTGTGTACTAGTTGACACATAAAACTCTTCATTCAGCAAGTATTCAGTAAATGCTCACTGTATGCAAGGCCCTGTTTTAGGTACTAGATATAAAGCAGAGAGACAAAAAAGTGAAAAATCTTTGCCCTTGCTTGGTGTCTGTGGCTAAAGCAGCTAAGGCGCCAGCCACATACATCTGAGCTGTTGGGTTCGAATTCAGCTCAAGCCTGCCAAACAACAATGACGGCTGCAACCAAAAAATAGCCAGGCGTTGTGGCAGGCATCAGTGGTCCCAGCTACTTGGGAGGTGGAGGCATAAGAATCGCTTGAGTCCAGGAGTTGGAGGTTGCTGTGAGCCGTGATGAGACAGTACTCTACACAGGTTGAGGCTCTGTCTCAAAAAAAAAAAAAAATCTTTGTCCTTGCAGAGAGAGACAAAAAAAATAATAAGTATAGTAGTCAGAAGAAATGAACCAGGAAGGGATGTGGGAGTAGGAGATAGCATCACGAAGGGAAGGCCTCACTGAGTAGGTGACATATGAACAGAGAAATGAAAGAAGGAAGGGAGAGAGCCTGAGGATAAATGGGACACAGCCTGTGCAAAGGCTCTGGGGGCTGGACGTACTTGGCATATCAGAGTCACAGTGTGGAGTGTGGCTGGAGCAGGGTAAGCGAAAGGGAGAGAAGGAAGAGGAGTGAGGACAGGACAGAGCAGCTCCTGCTGGGCTTGGTTGGGCCATTGGGAGGACTTGGGGCTGGCCCTGACTCAGATGCTCATAGATGCCCTCTCGTGGCGGCTGCAGGGAGGACGGGATGCGGAGAACCAGGGCCCAGGCCAGGAGTGGGGAGTTGATGGTCCAGCTGAGGGGTGATGGGTCCGACTGGCCATTGAGAGGGAAAGAAGTGGCCAACTTCCAGGTATTTTTGAAACTGGATCTAACAGGATTTGTTGAAAGATTATATGGTGGGGTTAAGAGATTCCTTAGCACCGTGTGGCGCCTGTGGCTCAGTGAGTAGGGCGCTAGCCCCATATGCTGGAGGTGGCGTGTTTAAACCCAGTCCCGGCCAAAAACTGCAAAAAAAAGACAAATTTAGCTTGAGTGGCTTCCACATGGTTGGAAGGTCCCAGGCAATGGCTTCCTGAGGGGAGACAGCTTTCAAAGGTGGAGGTCAATTAGGGCCTTGGATAAGTCTGTTGTTTCTGTATCTTTAAAATGTTATACATCTGCGGGGGCTAATTTAAACATCCATTTGTGGGCAGTGCCTGTGGCTCATCGAGTTGGGCGCCAGCCCCATATACCGAGGGTGGCGGGTTCAAACCCAGCCTCGGCTGAACTGCAAAAAACAAAAATAGCTGGGCGTTGTGGCGGGCACCTGTAGTCCCAGCTACTCGGGAGGCTGAGGCAAGAGCATCGCCTAAGCCCAGGAGTTGGAGGTTGCTGTGAGCTGTGTGACGCCACGGCACTCTACCGAAGGCAATAAAGTGAGACTGTCTCTACAAAAAAAATAAATAAATAAAAAATAAACATCCATTTGTGTATAGATAAAAAAAAAAAAGAGATTCCTTAGCACCACAGATAAAGTGGTGGTATGTGGGAAGAGCAAATTTGGGGTTCTGGGGTGGTCCAGTGTGGGTGTGTTGTGTGAGACCCCAGAGCCCTGTGCGGAGACCTGGAGGGGCAGCTGGGCCCAGGTCTGGAGCTAGAAGAGGCCCCAGGCTGGAGACAGTTTGGAGGGTGTTTTGGGGGGGGAGGTTTTGACAGGGTTTAGAGCACCAGAAGTAGACAAGACTGCCCAGGATGGGTGTGGGTCGAGGGAGGAGAAAGCTGAGGATCCTGGACCAGCGACAGAGTGGGAGAGCTTAGGGATCCCTGAGAGCTGGGAGGGAAGTGGGCCAGAGCAGTGTTTGTGAAAATAAGACACTACTGAGAGAATGAGAGGATAGAGACTAAAATGTGACCCTTGGGTTTGAACCCAGAGTCACCTTGGAAAGGACAGTTTAGGACAGAGAGAGGGGGGAGGTTATGATGGGAAGTTAAAATAATCCATGAAGGGCTGCGCCTGTGGCTCAGCGAGTAGGGCACTGGCCTCATATACTGAGGGTGGCGGGTTCGAACCCGGCCCTGGCCAAACTGCAACAAAAAAATAGCTGGGCGTTTTGGTGGGCGCCTGTAGTTTCACTCTAGAGGCTGAGGCAAGAGAATCTCTTAAGTCCAAGAGCTGGAGGCACTCTAGGGCGACAGCTTAAGACTGTCTCTAAAAAAAAAAAAAATAATCCATGAAAGCGCTTGCGTCCTCAAGGAATGGAGTGCCAGAGCGAAAGCATCATATTTCATCTTGAGGCCACCATTCTTGGAGGTAATTTGGCAGATGAAAATAGGTCAGGGAAGTGAGGGCGGCTTGCTTACTAGAGGCAGAGGTGGAATTTGAACTGGACAAGCAGCCACTTGCGGGCAGCCCCAGCTCGACTGTGCTCACTTTCTCCCTCTAGTGGTCACACTCGGCAGTGGCGCCTAAGGCTCGGGCGGGCAGAAGGTCTGCCTGGGACTTGGGGAGGGTGGGGTAACACTCCAGTTGAGGATCCCGCCACCGCCTTACACCACCATCCCCACTCCTTCAGAGCCCGGCTAGCGAAGGGGAGGAGGAGGAGTTGCTAATGGAAGAAGAGGAAGAGGAGGTTCTGGCCGGAGTCTCAGCGGAGGACAAGAGTCGGAGGCCCCCTGGAAAGGGCCCATCAGAGGCTTCCCACACGGGTGAGAGGCGTGTAGAGGAGAGAGACAGGGCAGTGGAGGGTGGGGCTTATATCTTTCCTGCCCTCCCCCCGCCCCCGCCCGATGCTTGGCTGCCTAATTTCACTCACTGCCTTTTTTTGTTTGTTTTGTCTTACTGCCTATTTCTTAAGCTCAAATGCTGGATTTCTTGGTCTCATGCCTCTATTTTTTTTTAGGGACAGAGTCTCATTTCGTTGCCCTTGGTAGAGTGCAATGGCTTCACAGCTCACTGCAACCTCTAGCTCCTGGGCTTAGGCAATTCTCTTGTCTCAGCCTCCCAAGTAACTGGGACTACAGGCGCCCGCCACAACACCTGGCTATTTTCTGTTGTTGCAGTTCGGCAGGGGCTGGGTTTGAAACCCCCCACCTTGATATATGGGGCTGGCACCTTACTCTCTGAGCTACAGGCACTGCCCATCATGCCTCTGTTTTTTATGTGCTGCCTGATTTCTTGATTCTCTACAGGATTATTTCTGTCTTTTCTTTTTTTTTTTTTTTGAGACAGAGCCTCAAGCTGTCACTCTGGATAGAGTGCTGTGACATCACAGCTCACAGCAACGTCCAATTCCTGGGCTCAAGTGAGTCTCCTGCCTCTGCCTCCCAAGTAGCCGGGACTACAGGCGCCTACCACAACACCCGGCCCACATTTTTTGGTTGTAACCGTCATTGTTTGGCAGCCCGGGCTGGATTCGAACCTGCCAGCTCAGGTGTACGTGGCTGGCGCCTTAGCCCGTTGAGCCACAGGCGCCAAGCCTAGAGTTTTATTTTTAAAAAACTACTCCATTCTTCAAAATACAGAATAACATAAACTGAAATCTTCAGTCCAAAACTTCCAAAGTTATCAGTACTGTTCTTATGAGCTGTTAAAAAGGTGAGGCAAGTTTAAAATGATACTGGTAAAAATTAATTAAATTTTACATAATGAATGGGTTGAAATGACAAAAAGGAGGATATATTCTTTTGACTAGTCATTTGGGTCACATGACCTAGCACGGGAAGACCATTTTTGCAAAGCTGGAAACATGTTTTGGGTAACAATAACAGAGGTTTTACCCATGAAATTTTTCTGCATTGTTTTATAAAAGTAATATTGGATTAAAATCTCCCCCCAATTTTTGAAAGTAATTCTAAAGTTTTAGAATAGATCAATTTTCATGAACTAATTTCTAATTAAACTAAGTGTTTTAAAAATTTTAATCATATGACTATATGTCAACTTTTCCAGTAAACAATAAATTTTCTCCTTACCATGGATATGCACTAAATTTGTTTTTAATTCTGTCAGTAGATTAAAATTAAAAAAGAGAGCAAGACAGCAACAACTAGAAATGCTATGACCAAACTGCAACTCCCTAAATAGAGTGGTTTGTAGAATAAGAATTCACACCTCTAATGAATACACTAGATGGCTCACATCCCATTTAGCAGCATAATAATCTCACTAAGAAGGAAGGAGTAATGAGAAACCTACTCTGTGGTTTGCTAAGAGGAGACCAGAATCACTGGGTAGAAAAAAAAAAAATCAATCTGAACCAACCTTACCCTTCCTTCCTTACCTAAAAACCAAAAAAAAAAAAAAAAAAAAAAGTATAAAATAAAGGTGCTACATGCTACTAGTAAGAATGAAGTTAGGTAGCTTTACAGTAATTTAAAAGCTGTAAAGGCTTAATGAAAACAAATAGGCAACCCCCAAACAAAACCATACTTAAACATTTACATATATTTGAGCCAACATTTTTACTAGTAATTTGGTGGAGATCAGTTATGGTATTCTCTCTGTGTTCCAGTAAAACAATACCCTTTTGTTTCGTTTTTCTTTCTTTTCTTTTTTTTTAGTGAGGGAATGAGAATGCATTGGGTAGTCTTTTTGCAACTAACCTTTCTTTCTTTTCTTACTAGGTGGCATTGGCAGTATAAGCAGACTTGTTAACTTTAAATCATGGTGCTCAATCAACCCCAAGTTAGGGAAGATACTGAAAGTATTTATTTTCTATTCAAATTGGTCCCCTTGAGGTTTCCTTCTTATGAGAGGGCACTACATAGGTGTGAGAGGGTTCCTGATCATTGCTTTGTGCAGTCAAGCCAAGAAAACAATTTGCATGCACCTGAAGGTGAAGGTGGGGTATGCAAATTTTTGCTGTTTTGAATTTTCGTGCGTTCTTTTTTTTTTTCTTTCTTGAGCTTCAGAATTGAAAAGCACCTTTTGGGTTTTTCCCTCCTATCCTACCTTTGATGTAAAAACGCTGTCCGATTAAATGTCCACTTAGAAGGTTTCTCTTGGAGTTCCTGGGTGAGAGAATTCGTAATGGGCACAAATGATGGGTCTAGAAACTTCAGCGCAAATTGTGACCTGGAGAGGAGCATGGGAACAGACAGACGTGCTGGCCTCAGCTGCGGGGAGCCGAGGGAGCCATTAGAGCCCAGCCGGCGGGGCCGAGGGGCCGGCGACGCGCGGGCTGCGCTCCATCCACCCTGAGCCCCTCTCATCAGATCCGCTCTCTGTCCCACACTCGCCCGGAGAAATGCGGGGAATTAGGGAAACCCGTCTCCATTGTCCACCCTCCCGGTGCGGGAGAGCCCATAAAATGGCCGTCCTGCGGAGAGCAGGGCGGGAGCCGGGCGCAGCGGGCGCCTGCTCCGTTGGGAGGACCCGGAGTCAGCACCGCGGACAACGGCCGCGCGGCCGGGCGCCGGACCCACCACGGCCTGCGGCCAGAGAGAATTGATTTTCGGAGAAAGGGCAGAGGAAACCGGAGACCCTGGGGAAGGTGGCGGTGGCTCCTGCCTTCACCTCTTCCTTCCCGAGCCTAGGTCCGATTTCAGTCCCCGCCTGTCCCTTGAGTGGGGACCCCCGGCGGCCCCGGCCAGCTCCCCTCTGCAGCCCAGTGGCCTTCTCCCGGTCCCACATCCCTGGCCCGGCTAGGACCACAGGTAGCAGTTGTAGTTGCCACCTGCCGGTCGGGAGGCCCTGCTGGGAGACATCCTTGGGTCACAGGTAGGGGCGGGGCTCGCGACCGGCTGCGCCAAGCTGCGCCTGGAGCCTTCCTAGTCGCGCCCGCGCGTGGGGACAGCTACCTGGGCGAGGGTAGGCGGCCCAGGGGAGGCTCGCTTCTCGCAGGGGGCGGGGGAAGTACTGAAATCCCGGAAAGGCGGGGGTGGCAGCGAGAGAAGGGGTCGAAGGAGACCGCCCCAGGGTCTTCCTGAGAATACATCAGAGCATCTTCTGCTGGGGACTGGGTGGGGGAGGAGAGGGTGCGACCGGAGTCCGGCGCCTGCGCCATAAAACTGCCCCGCACCGCCCAGAGCCCGGGCCGAGGAGTCTGCGGACAGAGCACCGGGAGGGCCTTCACCGCCCCCTCCCAACGCTCGCGCTGCCCTCCCTCCACTGTCATCCTCTTTCCCCTCCCCCCTTTGGAAATGGGGGAAGGGAATCCGAGGAAGAATGCGAGAAATGCAATCACATCGATTAGGATAACGGCTTGTGTAGGCTTTGGGTTAAAAATTAAAGGGGAGGAGGAAGCGAGAAGCAGAGAGAGGAGCGGAAGGACTACGCAGTGATCTCCCCCAAAGTGTCTGGAGAAGCCTAAACGCCCCCCGCCGCCTCCCCCAGCACACCCCGGGCCGGATTCCCGAGGGCGCGCTAACAGGCCCGCACTCACCGGAATCCCGCGTGGAACATGTACATTCGGGGCGCCCCCGGGCTGGTGTACTTGGGAGTGGTGAAGATGTTCTCCTTCTTCAGGGACACGTAGCTGATGAGCGATAAAATCAGCAGGGCGACGCTGAGCATGACCAGTCCCAGCACACTGGCGACCCGGGCCATTTTGCAATTTCTCATCCCGGGCTGGGCTGCGATCAGGGAACGCGGGGAAATCGATCCATCAAGCGGCCAGCGGCTCGCTGGCGTGTGCGAGTGCGAGTGTGTTCGCGCGCGCGTGAGCGTGTGTGGCGGGCGGAGGAGGGGACCCGGCGAGGAAGCCGCGGGAGGGCCGCGGGAGCCGGGTGGCCACGGGGACCCCCGAGGCAGGGGCGAGCAGGGCAGGCGCGGAGCAGGAAGATGGAGGGGCTGCGCGGCGGCGTGGATGGCGAGGGAGCGCGCCGTGTCGTGCGTCCCCGGCCGCCGGCTCAGGCTCCCCCGCGCGTTTCCAGCGAGGCTGCCATCTCCTCTGCCGCCTGCAAGATAAATGTGATCGGAATAATGTTACAGTTCGATGTAAGCACAGGATTTAATTAATGAACTCTAATCTCCCAAATAACCGAGGGGAGGAGGTGCGGGAGAGGAGGGGAGAGAGGCGGGGATGGAGGGAGGGGACCGAGGCTGGGAGGCTGCAGCTCACGCCCGCGGCCTCCCTAGCAAGAGTGCCGGCCAGGAGGCGGCTGTGAGAAGACAGACGCCCAAACTTAGTTTAATAGACCATTCTTTACTTTATAACATCCAGGATGAGGAGATAAATAACCAGCTTGCTGATCCAGAGCATAAACAACAGCTGGGTGCTTCTCAGAGCCGCAGAAAGAGTGGTTTTGGGAAGGCAGACATTTACAGGTTTCTCCCCTGATGACTGAGGCCCCGCCTACCCCGCTACCCCAGCTAGGCCCCAGACAGGCTGGGCTGGGCTGCGCCTTCTTGCCTTGGGAGCACTTAAAATCTTCTTGGAATTTTTGAGAATGTCTCCCCTATTTGCTTCCTGTGCCCACAACCTATTTCGTTGATCCCTAAACGGTGAGTAATGCCTAGCAAAGTTTGGAGGTGACCCTTGAGTGGAGAGGGTCTGGCTCCTCTCCCCTGTCCGCCCCCCAGGGCCTGGCTCCGCAAGGCCCAGGCCCAGCTGGTGGTCCGCATACTTGACTTGACAGGGCCTGGAGCAGTTACCCTGTTTTAACTCTCCCTTGCCCAGTTTCTGGATCCATTTTGGGGCCCAGGCTTTCTGGGTGGACTAAGTGTCCTGAGCCACCCAGAAGCTGAGGACAGTGTGAATGCCCAGGAGTCTCTTTGGAACGAACCCAAGAGCCAAGTAAGAGAAGCAGCCCTTGAGGGTGCTCAGGGAAAGCCTGTGTTCCCTTATCTCGAGGGACTGCAGTTGGTTTATGGCCTTTCCACCCTGACTTTACCCTTGGCTTGGTCCTCCCAATACTGGTCAGTCAGCACTAATGAAAGGAGCTGAAGGGTAGAAATTGGACTTGGAAAGCCTTTTCCAATAAAGCAAATTGAGATTTTCTTACTCTTTGGGGCTTCTTGCCTGATGGACTTTTGTGGACCTAGTGCTATAGTCTGTCTGGGTGTGCGTCAAAGGGGTGAGCTTCTATGCTGTAAGCTTCTTCAAAACATGAACGGAGTCTTCTTTTCTCTAATACGCTCTCACACTGATGACACACTTGCTATATGCTGAGGACCAATGCGTTGCCTTGTGAAATACTGGTGTGCAGAGCAGCACACAGGATGCTCCTGTTTCCAGTGACAAAGGGGTCACTTAGCACCCAATGAAGACATTTACACCAACATCTAACCATGTGGTCAAGAGGACACACGTAATCTTCTTTCCCCATGTGACCTTTTATTTTATTATTTAAAAACATTCAGAAAAGGCTTGCATTCTGGAATATGGTGAATACTTAAACCAAAGTTTTTGGAAAATTACTATTTTTTTTCTCTATTTAAAAGAGATTACATGAGTATGGTGTAAAATGCCAGCTGGAGTAGAATCTTATGAGACCTGTCTAGAAATTTCACCTTTTGAAAAAAGTCTGATGAACAATAAATCAGGGCAGTGGTTCTCAACCATCTTCATGCCGCAAACCTTTAATACAGTCCAAAGGGGTCACGACCCACAGGTTGAGAACCGCTGAATTTGGGGAATGTGTCCAGAGAGTCATTGTAGGGTAGTGGTTACACTTTCAGTCTCTGGAGCCAGGCAAGCTTGACTTCAAAAACTTACTTTAGCTATTATCAAAAAGACAATAATATAATAGTAATAATAATAACAAATGATGGCAAGGATGTGGAAGAAAAAGGAAATCATACATTGTTGGTGGGAATGTTACCTATTACAGGCACCATGGGAAACAGTATGGAGATTCCTCAAAACCTATGAATAGAACTACCATATACTATATGATCCTTTGGGCATATGTCCAAAGGAAAGGAAATCAGTATATTGAAGAGATATCTATAATTCCATGTTTATTGCAGTACTATTCACAATAGCCAAGATATGGAATCAACCAAGTGTTCAACAACAGATGAATAGATAAAGAAAATACACACACATACACAATGGCATACCATTCAGCTATAAAAAAGAATGAAATCCTGTCATTCTTAGCAACACAACTAAGGAGAGGATAATGTGTTAAGTGAAATAAACTTCAGGCACAGAAACTTAGAAATGCATGTTCTCATTCATATGTAGAAGCACAAAAGTTGATCTCAGAAGCCAAAGTAGAACCTAGGATACTAGAGCCTGGAAATGGAAGGAGAAAGGGGGGAAGGAAGAGAGATTTGTTAAAGGTACAAAAGCCCAGCTAGATGGGAGGAAGAAGTCATTGTGTCCTGTAGCACTATTCAATGGTAATATGCTATGCAGTTTCACATTGCTAGAAGAGAAAATATCGACTATTTCAAGCACAAAGGAATGATCAATGTTTAAGATGATAGATATGCTAATTACCTTGATCTGATCACTATACATTGTATGCATCAAAGCATCATTATGCATTCATAAATATGTACAGTTATTGTGACAACTAAAAGAAAAAGCTTACTCTGACATCTACGAGCCACATGACCTTGGGTAAGTTATCAGCTTCTCTGTGTTTCAGGCTTCTCATCTGCAGAAGCAGGATAAAAACTCACCAGGAAGGCGGTGCCTGTGGCTCAGTGAGTAGGGCACTGGCCTCATATACTGAGGGTGGCGGGTTCAAACTCAACCCCTGCCTGACTGCATCAAAAAGTAGTCGGGCATTGTGGTGGGTGCCTTTAGTCCCAGCTGCTCGCGAGACTGAGGCAAAAGAATCGCCTAAGCCTAAGAGCTGGAGGTTGCTGTGAGTTGTAATGCCACAGCACTCTATTGAGGGCAACAGAGTGAGACTCTGTCTAAAAAAAATAAAAAACCCCAAACACCAGGATTTGGGGGGAGATTAAACAAAGCATGTGAAATCCTTTGGACTCTGGCCTGTATTAAGGAGTTAGTAAATATGACCTAAACAGTGTGGCCACATTTTTAGTGTCTTTCTCTGACCCTATAAATGTCCTGATACAGAATGCCCCCCAAAAGATGGGCATTCGGGTGAGGCATTTTCCTACAGAGAAAGGCAAACATGAAGAATCTCTTTAGTTCCTTTTATCAAACAGTATTATAGGCTTCCCTGGGATGTACAATGACGATTCACTGTGCCTGGATTTAAAAATTGATATGTTACTTATGCTTAGCACACCTCTGTGAAGAATATGCTAGCCTGATGATTTCTATTGCTTATAGGTCACTGAAGGTCACATGATGTAAAGGGACCAAATGAGCCGGAAATAAACAGGCCAACAGGCGTCCTTATTACCTGTGCCAGGCCTATAGGTGAAGATGAACTGCTGAATCGTTATCAGGGGAATAATTTTGGTGGTGATGCTTCCAAGAGCAAGTGCCATTACTAGGTGAGGGATTTTTTTCAGGCTTGGGATCAAAGGTATTCATAAATTAAAAAGTAATTAGAACTTTTTTTTTTTACAAAATATCATTTACCAAATTTCATGAGAAATCAGCTCTGTTCAAGAATATAGAAGGGCGAAAACTAGAAGTACAGAAAGGAAAAATCCCTCAGACTTAATGCTTTCTGGGAGTTGTTATTTTGCACACAGGTACTTAACTCTTTTCTCCTGCCCCCAGGAGGGGCTGCCTTTTGCAAACATGACTCTGTGTCCCTCAGTGACTCTGTAGTCCCTCAGTGAATCATACCTACCAAGACTAATTTCTGGGTTCTACTTTGATGGGAGGCACGGGTGGATGTTGTCTTTTGCTAGAAACATCATTGCTCATTCATTCACTTACTCACTTATTTTGTTACCTTTCATTAATTCATTAAATGAAATGTGTTAGTTATTAGACACCATGTGGGCAGCCTCAGGGCGTTTACGTCCTTGACCTCATAATGCTTATAGTGTTAGAGAGAAGGATGTGAACATAACAGACATGCTGTGTGAAAGGCTCAACACCAAGGATGAATGAGAAAATTGGGCAGCAAACTCTATCTGGGAGTTTAGCAGAACTCTCTCTCATTCAATCTCCATTTCTGGAAGAGGTTAGCAGAGTTTGTCAAGGGGGAATTTGAGCTAGATTTTTGAGTAGGATTTATTAGGTAAAGGAATTAAAAAATCACATTCTATTGAGACAGGAGGATCACTTAAGGTCAGGAGTTCAAGATTGGCCTTAGCAAGAACAAGACCCTGTTTCTACAATAAATAAATAAATAAATAAATAAATAAAAGAAAGAAAGAAAAATTAGTTGAGCATGGTGGATTGTACCTGTAGTTGTCACTACTGGGGGGCTGAGGCAGAATAACTAGAGCCCAGGAATTTGAGGTTGCAATGAGTTATGATGAAACCACTGCACTCTAGCTCAGGTGACAGAGCAAGACCCTATCAAAAGAAAAAAAAGGAAACCACATTACAGGTATATGGAAGATGAGAAGCAGGTGGGCTTGGGAAATAGCAAGAGGTATGAGGGGACTGTCAGAAAAGAAGAGCCTAGAGGTGAGCTGAGGTCATGTTGTGACGGGCCTGTGGGATGTGATAAGGTTCGTGTCCTCTAGTAGCACTGCTCAGAACCGGAGAGGAATAAACCCATCTGTTTTGTGCTGCATGGATGGAGAAGCAGCTGGAGCCAGGCCCATGGGGAAATGAAATTCTGGCTGCTCATATGAGTGTAAGCTGATGTATCCAAAGGCCCTCCAGCCTGTCCCTATGCTATTATAGAAGTCCTGGTGCTCCTTAATTTATCAATGAACCAACTGGCCAGTTTCTGTCAGGAGACACTCCTGAATTGGGAAGTTGACTTTGGGGAAGGCAAGTGATCCTTCTCAACAGACCATACTGAGATCATAGTGCAGGCAGCTCGGGGAGAGTCTACTGGGAAGTTGCTGTTTGGCCAGAAAGAACTTTGGAAGTTCTTTCTGTATGCCATTGCCAATGTCTTGGTTTCTAAACAGTCTAGCAGTGGCCACAGAAGAAGGACCTTGAGGACCTCTGGGTTTCCACCTCCTATTTCCCCACAGAAGATAAATATTTTATGAGTTCGATGGTGGGAAAAGTCACTGTGGTCATAGAAGGCGTCACCAAAGCTCTCAGATGGAACAGAAGCTAGAAAGATACATGGGCTTCTGAACGTGGGCTGAACAAAGATGGGGACAGAAGAGGGACAGGGCTGCAGAGTCCAGTGAGCAGGTCGCCTCCATGGAACACGCTGACACAGACACGAGTACAGAGCACTTGTTTCATGCCAGGTGCTTTTATACATTATGTAATCTTTGCCCGGCTCCTGTGAGGAAGGTGTGATTATTCTCACTTTATAGTTGAAGAAAATGAGGATAAAGGAGGTTAAGGACTTTCTCAAGGTAAAGTCCTTCTGACCATAAAGCCCACCCTCTCCATTAATGTACACTGCTTGGGAGCCAGTCCTGGGACAGAAAGTGGCAAACGTGGGGAAGCCTGGGGTAGTTGAAACCTCACCTTCGGTGGCGAGAACCAGTTAATACCGTCTCTAGAACTCCTGATGGTGGTGATGACATCATCTAACACTTGGGACTCACCTGCTAGGTGCTGGCTATTATAGTAGGGATTTTGCACAAGTGATCTCATTCATTCTCTATTCCATTCCCCCAAGGATATGTGATGACCGCCATGTCAAGAATGCAGAAACTGAGGCTCAGAGAGATTTGGTAACAGGCCAAGATCACATCGCTAGTGTGTTCCAGAAGAGGATTTTGCCTCAGTGGTGTTGAAGTCCCTCTCTCTCTCTAGGGGCCAGAGAGAGAGAGGGACTTCAACCTTCTCCCTTTGTCAGTGTCTTGGGGTTCTTGAGGAAGGATGGTGGGGTGAAGGTGACCAGGAAAAGGCCAGCATGGTTCATCTGCAAAGCAAGGCCAGCTCTAGGGCTGGGAGAAGGTGTGGAGGGCTGGAGCCTAGGAAGGCAGAGCTAGCCATCCTGTGGAGACAACCCCAGACAGCATCTTATTTTCATTGTGTCCTGTTAGTGACAGCACAAAAACACCTAGAATGGATGGTGCTCAGTGTGAAAAGAAGGCAGTGCGTTTCTCTGCTTGATGGCACAGCTGGAAGGGGGTCAGTCTCCAGGACTGACTGGAGGAAGATGTGCTCTGCTGGGGTGATGAGTGGCTTGCCTGTTGCAGAGGCCACACGTGATTCAATTAAGTAGTTAAGTTAGCTTAATATCGATACACACGTATAGCACAAAATACGAAACATAGGAAGATGGGCTGTGAATAGTGAAACTCCCTCTCACCCTTATCTCTCAGTCACCCTCTAGAGGCAACTGTGTTGCTGTCCGGAGATGGGCATCACATACTAAGCATATAAGCCTCTATTCATTTTTCAAACATAAATGCTGAGACGGGTTTGAAATGATATTTACCTTAAGGTTTTTGACTGTATCTCTACGAAAGACATTTTGCATAGCATTTTAACATTTCAGATGTTTGCAACGATTCCATTTTCTAGAAGCGGAGGAATTACTCATTTTGCACCGACAGACTAATGCTTCTCTTAAAGCTCAGTGAAGTGTCTCTATGTGAAAGGAATACAGAAACTTCAAATAGTCTTTTTCTCCGTTGAATAAATAAAATGTATTTTGAAAGCCATCTTAAGGCTTAAGGCTTTTTGCAGTCTAGTCCTAGGAAATGGTTTGGAGGAAGCTATTATGTTCAATTGTGTTAATCTCTCAGGCCCCTTGCATAGAATTTTGACTTCTCAAATGGTTGCAGCGATTACTTTTGCCAGGAGCCAAGGTATTATCCTTGGAGAAGCTACTTGAAAAAATAATCTTACAGTTAAGTTTTAAGCTATTCTTTCATCTATTGTGTCTTTTTATTGTACTGACTGTGGGTATAGGAAATCACCCACAGTTAGAGCAGCCACAATAACATTACCAGGTATTATCAGGGGAGGTGTTTTTTAAAAGAAATCTAATTTTAGCCTTCATCTGGAGGTTTTGGGGCAGTTTTTGTGCCCTGTGCTTTTGAAACTATAATCGTCGGCAACACATCTTTGAGAACAGGGGGAAAAGCCTACTCTTTTGTTTATGTATTATTATAAAAACATGAAATGGTAAAATTTCCATGTGATTTTGGAAAATGCACTGCCACTCGCTGATTTATTGATGAGTACTGTTTCCACAGAGCAATGATAGGAGTTGTTGAAGAATGAACTGGGTAAGAATCCTCTTCCCTGTGTTCTGGACTCCCTACCCCAATTATAAGCACATACCTCCAGCTGGGATTTCTTGTCTTCTGTTCCCAGGGAATACACAGAGGTAAGAGGTCGCTGGACTCAAGTCTCAGTAGGAGCAAAAAGAAAAAAAAAAAAGAAGAAAAGACTGAGCTTCACTATGCTGTATATTACAGAGCTGCATGCTCTCTCTTCACGCTCACAATACTACTATATGATAATATTTTTATTCCTTTCCATTGACATGAGAAAAAGATACTCAGGGGGTATCTTTTTGGCCAAGGTCACAGCAGCTTTTTGCAAATATGGGACTTTAATATAGGAGTGAATGGCTACAAAAGTCTTCTTTCGCTAAACCTTATTACCTCCCGAGCCGAAAGCTTAGGCTCTGTACACTGGGTCATGAGAGATGCTTCTTCCCACTGGACATTTATCATTAATAAAGGAGCAAAGGATGTAGTTCCTATGCTGGCTTCTGGGCTCCTTTTCTCTCATGGTACGTTTTGTACAAGGATGTGAGAGCACAAGGAAAATGACTTCTCAACGGCTAAGAAGGTTGTTGTAAACTTGTGAACCCGCCTTTATATCTTCATTTTCAATTCCTATTTTGTCCGATGGCTTTATTTTACATGCAAAAATCTCTAAGTCCTCTTGGAGGTAGTGTAAGATGAGGGAGTGGCTGGCTTTGGGGCTCTGTAGTACTGTTTTGAGACGGGCAGTCTTGAAGGGAGCCTTTCTGCAGGTGGGAGAGGTTGGGTGAAGATTAGCTGAGGAGTTGCAGGCAGATCAAGAATGTAATTAGCACCCTTCTCTAATAACAAGCAGAGAAGAAGGAGCGGGGCAGGCTCAGAGGAGAGAGGACAGTAACTGATCTTCCTCCAGTTAACTTCACTGTTCACACTGGTTATCTGACACCGGGCTTGACTCCTAGTTAGGAGTTGACACATCTTTCTAATTTTGGTCTGAAATCAAGCTGCATATTGAGGGGGGAAAAATCAACTATTAAGTATGCTGTTATCTTGACAAAGAATTGTATTTCTTCTATTTTCACCTAAGAAAAATGTCAACCCCCAAATGAGTAGAAATCACATTGTAATACTACTCTTCACAGATGTGATCATCCATGATTAAACAGAGCCTCTTTCTCAGACCTTAGTCACCACAAACAGGTGCCATGGCTCACCTGTGGACAGGTGTTCCCTCAGAACAGCCAGAGTCTGGACAATTGAGATAAGGATTGCCCCATTTCTCGGAGACCTAGCATGACATATACTAGGTAGGTGGGCATATCCAGATCCTCTAGACTTCAAAATGGTTACTGTATTCTACTGCTGGTTTTGACTCAGATTTTTGCCAATTCCTCCTTATCTGCCTGGGCAATCAGCTTTTCTGATTCCTGGTTTCACGGATCCTCCTAATCTGTCCTCTGCCTTACCACTTCTCTCCAACCAGAGGACTGACAATCTAATAGGGACTTCATGACATTAAGTTTACATTTTAACCTTTATAAGCCACGTCCTTCAACTCCTTCATTTCGTGCTGGTTGGCTGTCCTGCTTAGCAACTGAAGGCAGGATTTGCAAGACCGTGGAAACTTCATCTCCTATAGATCCAGCATGAGGCTAGCTGTGAAAAAGGGAGAATTGCAAACAGCATAGACCTTTAGATAGTAGCTGCGAGCACTTATCAAAAGGTGCTGTCTTTGTGAGCTCAGTGTGGAAAGGGATGCTGGTTCACATAGGTCTTTACAGTTGATAATCACTATCTTTAGGGCCATCTTTGGGGAAAAAAGCTTGACAACCATATAAATCTTACATTTTTATAGCACTTCAATCTTTTTTCAAAGTACTCTCACATCTATTATCCCTTCTTGACCTCCCAAGGAAACCGTGAGTTGGGCACAGCAAGTATTTCTAGCCTGATTTCACAGATAAGACACAAAGAGGTTAAATCACACAGGAAGGCAGGAGACTGAGGCTAAATATCCATGTCTGATGTCAAGACTACCAGTCTCTCCATGGAAAAAAACACACCCCTCTTTATTCTCTACAATCTAGCTTCTATTGTTACCACTCTACAGAAATAACTTCCTTATTTCTCTTCATACTTCTATTAAATAACAAATTATTTGAATTGACAAATAAAAATTATATCTATTGGGCACAACATGATGTTTTGAAATACGCATGCCTTGTGGACCGGCCCAATTAAAAGATGCTAGAATCACTTTCTTTAAAGCATGGCTTCTTGACTCTGCCTGCATATTAGAGCATTAGATCCACTGAAAAGTAAAGCCAATGCCCAGGTCCACCCTAAGACCGATAGTCACGATCTTGGGGATAGCTCCGAGGCTTCTGTGTGTTTTAAAGCCCCTCAGGTGACCGTGATGAACAGTGAGGCTCACAAACCATTGCTGGAAGCTTACCAGTGGAGATCCTTGCTGCCAAATTCAATGACTTGTTCTTTGCTACTAGCCTGGGGCCATCTGACACTTTCTTCCTTAAACTCACTCCTCTTTTGCCTTCTATAAAATGACATTCTCTCAGTCCCCCATGGTTCTCTGGTGGCACCTTCTGCTTGTTTTTTTTTTGTTCACCCTCTTTGCTTTGCCTTCCCAACTCAGCCTCACTCTTTCCTCTGCACGGTCTTCCACACGCAGGACACAGGGGATGGTGTCTATGTGGGGATCTGTGCAAGGGATCATTTATTTTCAAGAGCTTGAACATTAGGATGTCCACTGCACATGGGCTTTATTCCGATCAGCACTGCAGCTCTAAAGCTTTAGGTACCCAAGCCACAGGCTCAGTACCTAGAGGTCACACTAGCACGACGGAATCTCAGCCCTGTGTCTGCAGTGCCGACCTGCATTCTGGTTCTGCCCCCCGTAATGCTGTCTAGGATGCACCATGGTCTTCTCACATCCAGCCCATTCCAAACAGAACCCATCACCTTCCTTCCTCCTACGTAATAGTTCTTTAGATGTTCTTCATCCACTTCACGACGTTCAATAGCCTCATCTTTCCTGCTCTTTGGGTCAGCACTGACTCTCTCTTCTCTGTTATGCTGCCTTGCATGATGGTCTCTGCACTCAGCTGACTCTGCCCTGCCTGCTGCCCCTGGTGGAGAAGCAGCGCCAGGCTTCGGTGTGAGCACAGACTGGGCCGGGAGTGGGTCCACCCATCCATTGGATAATTGCCCACATGTGATTGCCCAGAAAGGGCCCTAGTCTCCTCTGTAGGGAGAACACAGAAAATACTGACTGGCAGATATGGAGGAGCTACGAGTGTGACCTTGTGAGCCAACTTGTGTGGACATCGGATAGCTTTCCAGATTTAGTTCTGGGTCCATGGATCCTTCACAGAAGTCTGATTTTTCTTAAGGTCACTGACAAGACTGCTCTGGCACCATCTACGCATCATCAGTTATATCAATGTCAGCACTAATGTTTCTTCTTTAGAAAATTATATATATTAAAATTATATATATATTTTACTTTGTATAAATATAATTGTATATATATATATATTTTTTGTAATATGAATGTATTTTATTTGCCTCTTCTTTTCTTTTTGTGGCATCTAACTAGGGTCCTAACCACTCCTATCTCAACCATCTACCAACTTTCTAGCAGGTGTATTTCATCCTTATTCCTTCAACCCAGAGAGCTGTTCCTTCTGCCTAGACTTCCTAGCTCCCTATGTCAGCTTAACCATCTGGGGAACTCATCCAGAGTTGACAAATCAATTGACAAATTTACGTTTGGAAAGTTAAACTTTTGGGAAGTTTTCTTTTTGTTGTTGTTGGTTTTTTGATATTAGAGAGGAAGAATGGTCCAGGAAGGAAGTAACTGAGTGGGTGAGGAGTCAGCCTGTCTCGGCTGGAATCCAAGGACGAATGAACCCACCTGACGACCTAAGAAAAGCTACTTAACCTCTCTATGCCTCCATTTCCTCACCTGAAAATGGGAATTGGTGGTAACTGTATCAGAAGAAGATTGCAGGGGTTCGATGTATGTCCTGCCCCTAGCCCTGTGCCAGACATATGCTAACTATTCCAGACATGTTTATTTTCTTCTTATCATCTCCTCTAAGCAAGCACCCCCAGTTTTCTGCCCACTCATTCCTCACTCTCCAACAAAGAGTTAGAATTAGGTATTTCTTTTCTCTTCTTCCATCAATTATGTATTTTTCTATTATTTTACATCTTAGGGCTACACAATCTTCGTTGTACTAAATCTCACAGTTGGATCATTCCACTGAAACTTGGCTAATCTACAAGCTGTGTACCTTCTACCTGTTACCTCAGAACAGGGTGAGCCTCCTGACAGGTATCTGTAACAGGCACTGTTGGCAGATGCCCCAACACCTATCTCCTCTTCAAGAGCAATTGATTCATCGTGAGTCTAATTCCATTATGGTAACTCTATATTCTTGACCCATCCTGTTTTGGAAGGAACATGAGTCACTTCTGGCCAATGATATGTGGAGGGAGGTGTGTGGAAGGATTTCTGAGGAAGATTATCTTGTTTTTAAAATTAAGATCTGAGGGAGAACAGTCTCTCTTTTACACCTGGACATTGTGTTTGTTGTGAGGTCTGGAATGATGGCAGCCATTATGTGACCATGAGGGGAAACAGCTGAGGACAAAGCTAATACTGACGATGTTACAGTGGAAAGGCGGAAGGAGCTGGGTTGTTGAGGATGTTGTGAGTTATTGAGCTAAGTGATCCTTCAGCTTCCCTTTGCCAGGACCTCTAGCTGTGTAAAAAAGCAAATCTTTATTATTGTTCAAACCTGTCGAGTCTGAGTTTCATTTGGCCAAAGACGTCTTGACATAGCACTTGTGTCACATTGCTTAAGCTCTGTTGTTTACTTTTTAAAAAAAATCTGGTCCCTAGTCCGTGTCCTTGGGGCCTGAAGAGAGACTTTCCCAATAGTGATGGGTGAGGGTAGCAGTTCCTTGCAACCCAGTCTGCACCACCTCTCTGCCCCTGCTCCCACCTCCTTCAAGCTCAGAAGGCTAAAGCTCCCCCCCCCCGTCTGGGAAAGCATGAGGATAATGAAAGTCCACTCCCAGGGATCAGGAGCAGCAGAGTGAGGGGGGGAAGAGGGTAGAAGGGGACTCCATGAGCAATGACTGGCATTCCCTGGGGCCCTGGAGGTCAGGCCCGTGCCAGGAACATGGCAGGTCTCACTGCCCTGATCTATCTTCCCAATAGCCTGTGGGTAATTACCATGTCCTCAGCGCAGAAACCCAGCAAGTGGTAGAGCTGAGAGTTCAGCTCACCTTCCTCTTCTTCCTGAAGGCCAGGCTCTAGCTTGTACCTGTGTGTTTCCCACAGGGTTGAAGGCTTAGGTGTCTTTCCTAGCATAGCCTTTTCTCTATGTGTTTCTTTCTGCTTGTTCTCTAGTTCCTCCCAGGCCTTGCCTGCAGTTCAGTGGGCACAGATTTGTATGGCAGTGTTGTGGATTGAGTTGTGCCCCCACCCCCTTAAAGATAATCCCCAGTACAAGTCAGTGGGGCCTGATTGGAATTAAGTTCTTGGCAGATGTAATCAAGGTAAGATGAGGTCAGACTGGTTTAGGGTGGGCTCCTGCTCAATGACTGGTGTCCTTATAAGAGAGGAAACTTCGGACACAGAGATGCAGAGGGAAGAGGCAAAGCGGCCATGGAGGTGCAGACTGGAGTGATGTGGCTGCAAGCCGAGGAACACCAAGGATTGCTGGGTGGCCCAGAAGCAGGGAGAGAGGCACAGACCAGACTCTCCCTTTCAGCCTCCGGAAGGAGCAGACATGGCCAACACCTTGAGTGTGGACTTGTGGCCTCCAGAATTGTGAAAAAACAAATCTGCTTTTAAAGTCATCCGGTTAGTTGTTGGCAGCCTTAGAAACTAACAGAGGCAGTGCCATAGAACAGACAACTGTACACCGATTGACCAACGCTGGGCTGCGAGACGGGCTCGGCGCCAGTCTGAAGAGCACCGAGCAGCGCCCCTCGCCGCGGACTGGGACGCCGGCTTGCATCCACGTGACTCTGAGGCCCATGCTGCACACAGCCCACCTCTTGGGGATGGCAAATGTTGAGGGGGTTGTGGGCAGGTGGCAAGAGGACAGAAGAAGAAAGGGGACAGGAAGTGGAGGGAGGGGAGAGGAGATGCTGAGGAGACAGAGAGGGTGGGGGATGGACGGGGAGCAGAGAGTGGGGCAGCTCTGGACCCGGACTGCTTTCCTAGGCTCCAGAGCCACAAGGCCATGGCCCCTGGGAAGCCCGTGCCATGCCCCAGCCTGTGGCCCTCCAGGGTCCCAATACCTTGTCAAGCTTTCCTCCTGCGCCCTCCAATCACCCCTGCCCTTTCCTCTTTCTTCCGTATAGCCCGCCTGCCCTGGACAGCGTGTGGACCTGCACACAGCTGCCTTCTCCCACGCTCTGCCTACATGGGCTGAGGAGCTTGACAGGTGCGTTGGCTCAGACGCTGTGCACCGCCTTCCCCACACGAGGGGGCTGGGAAGCCCGTGTCCGCCTTAGTGTGGGCTTTGCCAGGTTATGGGATAGCCCTGCTCACTCTTCACTCCCAGCACCCTGTCTGTAGTGCTGTGTTCATCCTGCCCGTCTCTTTCCCTATGAGGTCTCTACTTCACGCCAGTGGTTTCTGACCCCCTTCTGGCCAATGATACGTGGAGGGAGTGTCTAATACTCTCCCCACTTCTGGACAAGCTTTTCCTTTCTGGCCAGTTGGCTCCTGTGGGCTAAACAACATAAGGTGCCAGGCTTGCTTCTTCCCTTCTTCCCTTTGCTCTGTTCCTGACATCTTCCTCCAGAGCTCCTTTATCCAACATAACACTTAATAAGAGCGTGCTGCGTACCCAAGCAGTGCCCTGAGCCCTGGGGTCTGGCAGTGAGTGAGACAGACAAGGTCCCCTCTCAGAGCACTAATGCTGAGGGCGTGACACATGATGAACTAAAGTGCCATGTAGACATTGTCAGACGAGGACAGGAACTCGGGGAAGGCCTCTCTGAAGGTGTGAGAGCGACAGGCCAGCCCGGTGACAGTGAGGACAGAGCAGTTGGCAAGGTGGACAGCGCCCCTCCCTCATATGTCTTATCGTCTTGCTGGGGGTGCAGACGAATAAAATGAAGACCCTGGGAAAATGTGTTCTGCATTAGGAATGCTTACAACCCAGCATTCTAGAGTTTGCTGCTGTACCTCCTGATTGTCATGGCGAGGGTGTTTTGTTGGGACCCAGCTTAGCAGGTGGCCCAGGGGCTCAGCAACTGAAAAGCCACTTGCCCATCTAGTGGGAGGGAAGGAACTTTGTGGAGCAGGTGTGAGATGCTTCCATGCATTAGGCTCCTTTGCTAAGCCTGTGACATGATGGTGCCCAGAGAGGCTCTGCAGGTACCATTGGCACTCAACTAGCAGAGCCGGCGAAGGGCTGGCCCTGCCGCCTGTGTCATTAAAGCCTTGTTGTCTCATATTAATCAAGAAGAAAAGAGCAGAAACCCCATTTATAAGCGTGCAAGAAACTTGAATAGAAACTCTCCGAAGACGATAAGTGGTCAACAGACACATGGCAAAATTGTTCATCGTCCCTCATCATCAGAGAAATGCCAGTCAAACCCACCCGAGATATCACCTAACTCCAGCGAGATTTGCCCGCATCACAAAGTCTCAAAACTGCAGATGCTGGCGTGGATGCTGCGAGAAGGGAACATTTGCACTACTGGTGGGACTGCAAAGTAATACAACCTCTTTGGAAAGAAGGTATGGAGAATTCTTAATAAACTAAAAGTCAACTTTCTATTTGATCTGCATTCCCATGACTAGGTATCTACCCAGAAGAACAAAAATAATTTTACCACAAGGATATTTGCACCAGAATGTTTATCACAGCTCAATTCACAATTGCCAAAACATGGAAGCAGCCCAGGTGCCCATCTACCCACAAATGGATTAACAAACTATGGCATATGTATACCGTGGAATACTATTCAGCCATAAGAGAAGGAGACTTTCCATCTTTTGTGTTTACCTGGATGGAGTTGAAACACATTCTTCTTAGCAAAGTAGCTCAAAATGGGGAAAAAATGCCCAGTGTACTCAATACTGATGTGAAACCAACATATAAACAACTACACACCCATGTGAAAGAAAAAACACAAATGTAGTCTAGCAAGGGTGAGAAGGGAGAGGGAGGACGATTGGTGGGGTCTCACCTACCGTACAGTGTGAGGGTGTTCAGCATGTCCCCCACGGGAAGGACTCAACTATAACTTGAACTTTACCGCAGAATTGAAAACAATGTAACCTAAACATCTTTACCCTCTTATTAACTTGTAATTTAAAAAAGGCTTTGTTCTCCCCTCTCCTCGTCAGCCCTGACAGCCTGTCCCTGTCCCCTTCCTCCGAGGTCTCCCTGTCCCTACCACGCCTGGCACCTTGGAGACAGCCTCTGTGTTTCATTTGCTTTTAATGTACACATGCCTTGACTTTCAGAGATTTGAAATCTTCGTGATAAAGCGATGCCTTTTACTTTTGGTAACATGGTCCACATTAACTGCTCCCTAAATGCTCATTCAGTGTTTGCATTTGTCATCGGTGCCCGCACTCAACCCAGAGATGAAGAGAGAGTCTGGTGCAGCTTAGAGAAGGAGACGCAGACAAGATCTCGGGAGGATTTGGTGGATAAACCAAGCAGGGTGTTTCAAGGGAGTTTAATAAAGGTGTGGGCAGGTTAACAGGGCAGCCCCAAAGGGCTGATGAAGCGTGATGGGGCTGACGACACCAGGGGGCTGCAGAGGAGGGGACCCTCGGGACCTGCAGAGAAGTAATGAAGGTGACAATCTCCAGTAGAGAATGCAACTAACCCAACCTCATGCCACTCCCAGCCACTCCCCTCCAGCCAGGGGCTCATCCTGGCTGCACCCCTTTTTAGAGCCAGAGGGCTCAGGAGTCCCAGGCTGCAGTCTTGACCCAGGCCCACATCCTGGCACACCAAGTGGTGTGGATGAGGATGGAGAGTGGCCATGAGGGTGACAGCATGAGAAGCTGTCACAGGAATCTTTACAAGCATGGACTTCAGAGCCGCAGGGCTGTGTCATTAGAATCGGAGTAAAGGGTTCATGGTCATCTTCATCATCATTATCTTCCCCATCATCATTCTTATTTACCCCTAAGGAGACTAAGTCATGAGCAGTTGCCTTGGGGCAGGGCCAGGATGACACCCCAAGCCCTTGGACCCTGGCTCAGTACTTTGCTCCTTTACACGCGGGATCTGTGCTGTCCCCTGTGCCCACGTGGGAGAGACCTTCATCTCTACACCCTCCTCTCTATACTCAACACCACACGCAGGGCCACCCTTTAGCAGTCATCCTAAAGGACCCTTGCACAGAATTCCCCATGTCTGCACACCCCATAGCTGTTGTTATTTCTTATCTGTACCACATGTGACCTTACCCTAAAGTCCCTGGGAACAGGGACCCCCAGGGCCACAGTAGGCCCCAGTGAAGACCAGAGGTGGGGTGGCAGCAGGGGGCATTGCAATTACCATCCAGGAGCTACCTGATCTGCATGGGCTCTGTCCCAGGTCTGCTGCCAACAGAGGCTGCCTTCCCGGGCTGGCTCCTTCCTGGCGTGTGCAATGAGCTGTCTTTGGCAGGCGAAACCTCTGCTGGTTTTGAGATGAAGGAAGGGTTCATCCAGGAACCGTAAAACAGACAATGTGGGGCTTTTGCCAACCCCATGATGTTAGAGATGGTGACAATTCTTGAAGATTAAGAGAATTTAGGAAGAGTAATAAAAGAAAAAGAGCTAATTAATTTAATTGATTGTGTGTTTGTTATGTAAGGCACGGCTCTAAGCACTTTAAAGGGTTTATCTGACTGAATTCTGGCAATAGCTTTATGAGGGAAGTACAGGAATTATCCTGGCAATCTCCCTATGTTTTCCCGGTCCTGTCACACCTCTCTCCACTCGTGTGGTGACTCTGTCACTCCTCCTCTGTCCTTAAACCTTTCTCATTCTTGCATTCACCTAGTGACTCCACTGAGAAAATGGAAGCATCCAGAAAAGAGCTTCCACAGCTGCACGCCTTCTCTGCTGGAAGAGTCTGTGCCAATGTGATCAGCCCCTCTCCCCCATCCCCCTACCTCCCCCACCCCCCGCTCCCACAGGTGCTGGCCGGCCCTGAGCACGTGTGCACCCCAGGATATCACCTCGGCAGTTCTGTCCTCCACCAGGCTGTGGCTGCTCTCTGCCAGCTCACTCTCAGCAGCCTAACAACATACTTTGAATTCTCCCATCTTAAGAAAAAATTTCTCTCTTGACTCTACTCCATCAGCTGGTTCTCTGGTTCCCCATTTACCACAAAAACCTTCAAAAGTGTTGTCTATTCTCTTGGTCTCCATTTCTCCCTGGGACCCACATCCCCAGTCCCACCCAGATTACCAGTGCCTTCTGTGTTTCCAGAGGAAGGGTCCATCGTCAGTTACACTTCCTACCTGTCAGCATCATGTGACATGGTGAGCTCCACCTCCTTGAAGCATGTTCATTTCTGGATGCAGGGACTTCATGCTACTATGGATTTTCCTCTGCACGTACTGGCTTTTCCTTCTCAGAATTATTATCAGAACTCTCATTTCCCCAACCTCTCAACCTTGGAGGTCCCTACGACTCAAAACTCAGACGTTTTCTATCTACATTCACTCTCTGGATGAACTTAACCAGTTTCATGGCTTTAAATATCTGTATGGCCTGAAAATTTCCAAATTTATATTTCCAGACTGCAACTCTTCCTATGTTCCTGATTTAACATTTCCCACCATCTGATATTCTATACAGTTTATTTGCTTGTTTGTTTATTTTCTCACAATCAAATGTAAACTCTACAAGGCAAGAGTCTTTTTGCTAAACTTTGCATTATGGAACATTTCAAATATGCGATAGACGTCATTATCCATCATCCAGCTACGATAATCACCAACTTCTGGCCAATCTTGTATCATTTATATCATCCTCTCCATCCCCTCTGCCAGCACTGGCTAAATTTGAGGCAAATTACCACCATCATATCATTTAATCCATAAGTCCCCTAATATGTATCTCTGAAAGATAAGAACACATAAAATATATCCAAAATAATTCATTAGTATGGCCCAATATCCAGTGTCCATATTTCTCTAATAGTCTCATAAACAATTTTTCATTGTGATGAAATACACATAAAATGAAATTTACCATTTTGCTCATTTTTAAGTGTCTAGATCAGTAGCATTGAGGGTTATCACCACCATTCGTCTCTAGAACATTTTTTATCTTCCCAGAGTGACACTCTGTACTCATTAAACACGTTGGTGATTTTTTAATAGGGGGTTTGTTTGTATCAGAACATGTGAGGTTCACAGAGTATGTTTGAGTGGTATCTCTTTTAAGTTCCTGGGTTTCTCCTTCCCTCTTCTGCCCCCCTTTAAGGCAATTTATTATTGTGGAAACTGACCAGTTTCCCCCTGATCTTACAGATTGTATTCTCATTATGTCATTTTAAATATTCCTCTGTATTTCTTACTAACTGGCAGTTAGATCTCAAGCCTTCTTTACGTTCAGATTTGCTTTGCTGATTGTTAGGAGTATTTTGTAGGCAGAGCTGTGTCAGGTGTCTGACAGTATTGGTTGTCTTGTTTCTCCTTTTATGGTGTGAGCTGCCACTGCTGGTCATGACCTAGATCTCTTAGTTCACTAGAGGATTGCACAATGAAAATATCGTTCTATTTTTTTTCATTTATTACTTGGAATCCTCCTTTAGAGTGAAATGTCCCCTCACCAACTATCGAGTTACTTTGAGATACAGTTCATGCAGAAAAGGTGCGTTTTCAAAATATTACATCTAACAAACTGAAGGTATGACCATTGAAAAAACTATCAGTATGAACTCCCAGATTTTTACAAACGTAGTGTTTTCATAAATTGCCATCGTTTGTCTTATTCATGCTTTTCCTTGACCAGGGGAGCCCCTTCAAGTTGGCGCCTGAGAACTTTGGACACGATCGATGACAATTGCTTTGTTTTCTGGGCTGACGAGATGTTTTTGACCAGCGCGTTTTCTGTGCTTGGTTTCTGTTTTGTGCATTGCTGTATCCCTGGCATTGTTCTACGGGCCAGAATAGTGCCTGGTACATAGTAGGTGCAAACTAAAAGCTAGATGGATGAAGGCGTGCCTCTCCATTTCATACCTAAGGAAGCAGGCTGCGGCATGTGGGCTTGCTCAGGGTCACACAGCGGCTGGGCAGCAGAGCGGAACGTGGCTCCAGGGCCTGGGCTTTCAGACTTCGTCCTCTTAACACAAACAGCTGCTCACTGCTGGTCAGATGGGCCAGGTTAGAAATACACATTGGTCAAGAAAGACTGGCACACACTCACGAATGGCTGACCCAGGGGGGTCCTTGAAGAGAGGAAAGGTGGGTGGGGCTGGGGGATGCCCCATTCTTGCAGGTGCCCCCAGCACCATCCTCAGTGGGGAGCCCATATTTACTGTGCATAGATGCCTCATGTGAGGAATTTTGATTCCAATTTGCAACAACCTTGAGGGCTACAGTATCTGGATTTAACAGACCAGGTGACCATGGCTCAGGGAGGTGGTCAGTGGTAGGGCCGACACGAAGGCCGGGCCTGCCTGATTGAAAGTGAAAGTACGTTCTTCCTGTGGTTTGCAGCTTCTAACAGACTTCGGGACAGGGTATTTGTCAGGGCAGCCCCTTAGAGCGTAATTTATTATCTTAAAGTTGAAGACACTTAACCCCTCTGCCGGAAACCCTTTCTCTTCCCTCTCCCACGTGGCAATGAGCTGCCTGTCCTGAGGCCAGCTCAAACACACTGTCTCCCAGCCCTCCTGCCACATTGCTATGGTCCATGACTTCCCTTCCCACCTGGAATCTGAGTTATACCAGCAGCAGGACAGTGAGCGCTCTGGGGAGCAGGCTCCATGCCCAGCTCGTCCCTGCATTTCTCTGTATTTCCTGCAGTACCCCGGGCCACAGCTGTCACTCGAGCACTTAGAAAAGTTGCAGAGTATCCAGGCCGGTCCTTCACAGGTTCCTCTCACCTCTTCTTCCCACCTTCAGACATACTCATAGGCTCCAAAGACAGTCATGCTCTGGAGCAAGTTAGCACAGTGAAGATAAATGGCTGGGCAGGGCTGTGGCCCCTCCAACAAAGTTTAAGGAACAACAGAATGACTGACAATGAGCCATGGCCGTGACCCTCAAAGTGGGTTGTACCTGATGACTGGCTGAAGTAGGGGAGGAAAACATTAGACCTATTTGTATTTAAGTTTTAACTCATCCCTTGAAAATGCCTGTTTGGGTACACTATATAATGTACTAATGCACAGGCACAGTTGTATATCATTTATAAATGTTTAAATGTACCCATATTGGGAGTGCTTCTAATATTTTTACTTCCAGAAATGAGTGATCAAAAACACTGGAGACTGTTGATTTCTAGAAATTGCTGGCTGGTACCTTTAGTGGATTTTCACGGTAGCTTCCAAGCTGGAGCAGAGGGGAAAGGAAATGCAATTATTCAAAGCCACCAGTGTGTTGAGCAAGTGTCTTTGCGAAATCCGCCAATAGCTGGTTTATTCTAAGGGCTCTCCCAGTTGGGCTTGCTCCGCTGGAGAGGTGGGTGAGCTCTGGGCCGGGTGAGGGCTGACCTTCCTGGAAGGCCCCAACCCATTCCTGCTGGAGCTGAACTCCTTGGGACCCTGTAGGGATAGCCCACCTGGACACTGGGGCCAGGGGGCAGAAACAGGCGGAGGCTAAGGACAACCAGGTTGCTGAGCACTGGCACACGGTGGGGGCTGTTGGAGACCCTTGCTTCTCTGAGCTGGCTACGTGCACCCTATCCTGAAGGGTGTCATATTTAAAGCTGCAGGTGAATGTGGTGCGTCTTCCTGGGGTGTCCATTTTATCTGAAGAATAGGGGGAATTTTTAAGTGGAAATAAATACAGAAACATTATGGGATAAAATACAAAAAGCACCTTCATTTTTAAGGGTTTTTTTTTTTTCTGTAGATTTTATTTTATACCTTCTTTCCAGGCCCCAGGGATTCTCCTTCTTTATTCTCCGCTTGTGGGAAGTATGGCCTCTGAGCATTGCTTGCGGGTCTGTCAGTGCCCTGGGCCAGAGGCTGGAGAGACAGGCTGCCTCGTGCCAGCGTGGACCTGGGAGAGAAGCCACCTTGGCCTCCACACAGCACCCCGGGCCAGGAGCACGCCCTGGGTGTCACGGTCTTCACTGGGAAATCCGATCCCACCCAGGGGTATCGGGTTTCAGTCGCACCTCTCTCTGCAAGCAGCCGTGGCCTCTCAGTGTCACCTGCCCTGGGAGCTGGGACTAGGGAGAAGTTTCCAGTATCTTGGGGCCAGATCGTGTTCTGGTGAGAGGAAGGCTCTTTTTGGACTGGGTCAGGCTGCTTGTTGGGGATCTGACGGGGGGCTTCCAATGGGGCACAGAGTCACTGATGGTTAACATGGGAGAGACCTGAGAAATATTTTACCTAGCTCCATTGTCACACGTGAAAGCATCACCGCTGGCATGGTCACCTGTGGAGCAGATGCAAATTATCACCTGGACCTCCAACATAGGTCTGTTTATACTCCCCAAATGCCTTTCTTTCCTTTGAGGGGAACTTATGGTCCAGGTGAACTTATGAACAAGGATCTGTTCAGCATTATAGAAAATAATAAATACAGGACAAATCTAACAGCAGAGTAATTATATTCATTGCTGAACAACCATTCTTTTAATAAAGTACACCATCAAACATCTTCTCAGGAAGAACATGAGCTGGCTGGCGGAGGTTCTCAGAGGCCTGGAACACTGGGAATGCAGTGCCATCTCTGGGTTCTGGACTCTGGGTGGCTTTTGTATTTTCTTTGTAATTTGTAATTTTATATTTTCTCTGCGATTTTGTGAAGTACGTTTCAAGTTTTCCATGATGAACATTCATTATACTACTTTAATATTATTTTACCTTTTATTTATTTATTTGAGCTTCAGAGCCTCATGTCGTCCTGGGTAGAGTGCTGTGGCATCACAGCTCACAACAACCTCCAACTCCTGGGCTCAAACGATTGTCCTGCCTCCGCCTCCCAAGTAGCTGGGACTACAGGGGCCCGCCACAATGCCCGGCTATTTTTTTGTTGCAGCCATCATTGTTGTTTGGCGGGCCTGGGCTGGATTCAAACCCGCCAGCTCAGGTGTATATGGCTGGTGTCTTAGCTGCTTGAGTCACAGGCGCCGAGCCTATTTTACCTTTTTTTTTTTGCAGAGACAGAGTCTCACTTTGTCGCCCTGGGTAGAGTGCCGTGGCGTCACACAGCTCACAGCAACCTCCAACTCCTGGGCTTAGGCAGTTCTCTTGCCTCAGCCTCCCGAGTAGCTGGGACTACAGGCACCTGCCACAATGCCCGGCTATTTTTCTGTTTTGTGGTTCGGCCAAGGCCGAGCTTGAACCCGCCACCTTCGGTATATGGGGCTGGCGCCCTACTCAATGAGCCACAGGCCCTGCCCAGCCTATTTTATCTTTTAAAAGATAAAATGAAACAGCTTTTTGACTGACTATAGTTACTAGTTAACACCAGTTGCCAGTATCTTTTACCATTTCTGGGTTCCCTGGTAGCCTGCACCTGACTCTAGTTTGACTTTTCACTGTTGTTGGAAAGTATCTATTAGTAATTTATTTGGTGAGGGTAGTAGGAAAAAAACCAGACAAAAAACCGTATTAGTTTTTGTCTTTGCAATATCTTTATGTCGTGCTTACTCTGGAATGGTCATTGGTCAGGGTATAGTTTTCACTACGTTTTGAAGACGCTGTGTGTGTCTTCCGGCATCCCAGCTGCTGATGGAAGATTGAGACGAGTTTGACGAGCGTGTGTTTGTGGGTGATCGTCTCTCCGTCTCCTCTCGCTGTCTCCCCGAGGTTTTATGATTTCATCTTTAACTTTCTGCCGCTTCTCCTGCCATGTCTCAGAGGGGATGGTCTCTGTTTATCAGGCTTGGCACTTGGCACGCACTTTCCGTCTGAGGACTCCTCACCTCACTTCTCGCTGTTTCCTCTCTGAATACCGCCTTGTCCATTCTTCATGCTTCTAGAAGTCTGATGACACAAATTAAAAAAATGTTTGATCTATCTTCTGTGTCTTTTAGCTATCCTTTTACTTTTTAAGTTGAAGTAAAATGTAAATACAGTGATGTGCCTCGACTTTAAGGGTATGAGCTGATGAGTGTGCTCACCTGTGTTACCGCATGTCAATCAAGACTGAGATTCTAAGTCTTAGAACATTTACTGCCGCCAAAAGCCTCCCCTTCGTCCTCTTTCCAGGTCGCTCTCCCATGGGGGGCGTCTGGTATTTCTGCCAGGTTATTCTGGCTTTTCAACTTGATTTCTGCTTGTCTTTTTGGAATCCTTACTATGCATGTGCAATTTAGGGGTGAGCCAATAATTTAAGGAGAGTTTCTATAGACATTTTTGTCACCTCATGCTGTGGCTCTTTCCTTCCCAGAATTTCCTCTTCTCATTTCCACCTCTCTGAAATTCTATCCTGTGACACTGACGACATCAAGAACTCAGTGGCACCTGTGGCTCAAAGGAGTAGGGTGCCGGCCCCATATAACAGAGGTGGCGGGTTCAAACCCAGCCCTGGCTAAAAACTGCAAAAAAGAAAAAAAAAAAAGACTGCGGCCTCCTGTCTGATATCTTGCCACTCCTCACTGTATCAGCCAGGATCTGCCTCAGCTGAAGATGTCACCCACGGTGGTTTCCTCCTTTCAAGGGACAGATCTCTTCCAGATTTTGCTTGCTTTTTATTGTCCTTTAGTGTCTTTAAAGGTATTTATTTATTTATTTATTTATTTGAGACAGAGCCTCAAGCTGTCACCTTGCATAGAGTGCTGTGGTATCACAGCTCACAGCAACCTCCAATTCCTGGGCTCAAGCGAGTCTCCTGCCTCTGCCTCCCAAGTAGCTGGGACTACAGGCGCCCGCCACAATGCCCAGCCATTTTTTGGTTGCAGCCGTCATTGTTTGGCAGGCCTGGGCTGGATTCGAACCCCGCCAGCTCAGGTGTATGTGGCTGGCGCCTTAGCCCGCTGAGCCACAGGCACCAAGCCTGTTTTTATTTTTTTTTACAGAGTTTGCCACCGTAATGTGTAAGAGGGTTACTTTGAAACAAGCCGTAGTACTGTTACTACAATCAAAACTCTCTTCTTAAACATTTCAAATACGTCTATAGTTTATTTCTCTTTGGTACATGGAAAGTGAATTATTCTGTGCTATCTTCCAGGTCTCTAATTTTCTTTCTTTTTAGAAAACTGACTCTGGGTGTCTTTTTTATATCTTTTATTTGTTATTTCAGGTTCATGTGAGGGCACAAACAACTAGGTTACAATGTGTAGAGTCCCTCTTGTGGTTGTGTTGCACACCTAAGAGGTGTGCCAAACACCCTAACATTGTGCCCTTGAGTGGAAGCACACCAGTCCCCTCTGCTTCTCCCCATCCTCCTTCCCCATCCCCCCCATAAGTTTTTTTCTTATGTGGGCATGTATTAGATTGTCTACTGGCTTCATATTAGTATGGAGTAGATCGAATACTTGCTTTTCCATTCTTTCAATACTTTACTGAGAAGAATGTGTTTCAATTCCAACCAGGTTTGTGGGGTTAGAAATCCCCACATGTATTATAGCCCCTCGCGTCTCCGGTCACGCAACAAGGTTAATACAAAATATGTAAAGTCACCATCTTTTTTATGGCTGAGTTGTATTCCATGGTATACATATATCACAGCTTGTTAATCCATTCCTGGGTTGATGGACATTTAGGTTGTTTCCACATCTTGCTGACTGTAAATTGAGCTGCAGTCAATAATCTAGTGCAAATGTCTTTATGATCAAATGATTTTTGTTCTTCTGGGTAGATGTCTAGTAATGGGATTGTGGGATCAAATGGGAGGTCTAATTTGAGTTCTCTGTGGATTCTCCATACTTCTTTCCAAAGGGGTTTTATTCAGTCCCACCAGCAGTGTAAAAGAAAGCCCTGGACCAGATGGCTTCACACCAGAATTCTATCATACCTTCGAAGAGCTTGTACCTATTCTGCAGAACGTGTTCCAAAACATTGAGAAGAAAGGAACCTTCCCCAACACATTCTATGAAGCAAACATCACCCTAATACCAAAACCAGAAAAGGACCAAACTAAAAAGGAGAATGACAGACCAAAACTACTCTGTAAAATCCTAGCCAATAGATTACAGCTACATGTTAAAAAATTATATATCATGATCAAGTAGACTTCATCCCAGGGATGCAAGCCTGGTTTAACATACCTAATTCATAAATGTAATTCACTATATCAATAGAAGCAAAAACAAAGACCATAGAGTCCTCTCAATAGATGCTGAAAAAACATTTTACAAAATCCAACATCCTTTTCCTACAAGGACATTTAAGAGAACAGGCACAGGCAGCACATTTCTTAAACTAATTGAAGCCATCTACAAACCCACAGCTAATATCATACTGAATGAAGCAAAACTAAAAGCTTTTTCACTGAGAACTGGTACCTAACAGGATGTCCTCTATTGCCACTAGTATTTAGCATGGTTTTGGAAGTTCTAGCCAATGCAATCAGGCAAGAGAAGCATATAAAAGACATCCAAATGGGGGCAGAGGAGGGCAAACTCTTGCTCTTCACTGATGATGTGATCTTACATTAAAAAAAACCCAGATTCAACCACATGCCTCCTGGAAATGATCAGGAAATAACATCTCAGGGTATAAAATCAATGTCTACAAATCAGTAGCCTTTGTACATGCCAATAACAGCCAAGTTGAGAAGCAAATCAAAGACATAATTCCCTTCACAGTAGCTTCAAAGAAAATCAAATACCTAGGAATATACCTAACAATTGAGGTGAAGGATCTCTACAAAGAGAATTATGAAACCTTAAGAGAAGAAATGGCAGAAGATATTAACAAATGAAAAAGCATACCGTGCTCTTGGCTGGGAAGAATCAACATTGTTAAAATGTCTATACTACCCAAAGCAATCTACAGATTTTGTGCAATCCCCATTAAAATGCCAGCATAATATTTGGAAGAACTAGAAAAAACAGTTCTTCATTTCGTATGGAACCAGAAATCAAACCATATAGCCAAGGCAATTCTTAGTAATAAAACCAAAGTCTAATTCTCTTTTTGACTGTATCAAATTTAGTTATCTCATTTATTGTGGTGTTTTTTTTTTGTCTTTAGAATTTCTACAGTCTTTTTTTTTTTTTTTTTAAGACAGAGTTTCAAGCTGTCACCCTGGGTAGAGTGCCATGGTGTTACAGCTCACAGCAACCTCAAATTCTTGGGCTTAAGCCATTCTCTTGCCTCAGCCTCCCAACTCTCTGGGACTACAGGTGCCCACCACAATGCCCGGCTATTTTTTGTTATTGTTGCAATTATCATTGTTGTTTTAGCTGGTCCTGGCCAGTCTGGGTTCCAACCCACCAGCCTCAGTGTATGTGGCAGGCACCCTACCCACTGAACTATAGGCACTGCCCACTCTAGGGGCCAAGGGTTTTTTTGAGACAGAGTCTCACTATGTCACCCTCGGCTTCACAGTTCACAGCAATCTCCAATTCTTGGGCTTAAGCGAGTCTTTTACCTCAGCCTCTCAAGCAGCTGGGACTATAGGCGCCCACCACAATGCCCCGCTATTTTTTTTTTGTTGCAGTTGTCATTGCTGTTTAGAGGGCCTGGGTAAAGTTCGAACTCACCAGCCTCGGTGTATGTGGCCAGCGCCCTACCCACTGAGCTACAGGGTGCCGCCTCCACAGTTATTTTTCATAATCAACTACTCTGATTAATTCCGCTTTTTCTTTGATAATCTTTTATCATTTTTAATAGATATGATTTCTTTCATTGTTTAGGGGGATTATCATAGAAGTATTTAATTAAAAGTCATTTTCTTATTGTTTAATTTTTTTAAATTTTGTGTGACGCGATGTCATCCCCTAATTTTTAATTTTTTTTTGAAAACATTAGTTTTCCTTTTGAGTTTTGTACTATTAGTTTGCAGACTCATTTTGAGTGAGGTGGAGGTTTTTTTCTAGGTCTAATTCTACTCTATCTTGTACTTTTGTCAATGTCTCTACTGTCTCCTGGGGGATCTCAAACAGAACTACGTGTTGGGGATCCCAGCCCATGATATTATTTCTATTTCTAAGCTGCTCACCAAGTTAACAGGCAAAAGTTTGTCCCACCTCACGTGCTTTTGTTAGAATCTGACTGAAGTTTCTAACAGCAGGAGATAGGGGTCTGTGTCCACTTGCCGTGACCCTAAGCAGACTGTTGTGACCACCTCGGCTAGTAGAGTATGATGGAGGTAACCCGACTTGACTTCTGCGTCTAGACCATAAGAAAGCCATGTGCAATCACATTGCTGTCTTGGGACACTCTCACTTTTGGAATACAGCCACCATGCTATAAGGAAGCCCAGCCCAGTTCACAGAGGAGCAGGGAAGAGCTCAGCTGAGGTCCCAGACTAGAGCCAGCGTGAACTCGACATGAACAAAGGGGCCCCAGGTGATGCCAGTCGCTGAAACACTCCAGCTGAGGCCCTAGACTTGTTTTACCCTCCAAGATTTGGGGGTGTAGGATACAACAGTAATAACCGGAATGACTCTTCTGTCTAGGAGTCTGGCCCTTGGAGCACCCTATCAGAACTAAAAGATTGTTGGCTTGGGAGTCCCAACCCACGTCAAGATTGCTGATGTTTCAGAACTGGTCCCCCAGCCAGCGCTGGCTTGGCCCAGGTCCTGTCGTGAAGCTGTGCCTCCTTTTCCCTGTCTCCCTGGATGCACAGCTGCATTTCAGCTTCGGCGCCTGGTACAGGTGTGTGGACACTTCTCCCACCCTCCTTCCACGTGCAGGGAACCCCCAACCCACCCCTGGTTTCCATGTTAACTGGGCTTCATTGAACTTTGGGTTCATTTAGCTCCATAGAGACCCCAAATCTCTGCTGATCTGAATACATCCCTTTGGACTCCAGGCCCAGTAATTCAGCCCTGTTCCTGCTTTTTTCTGTTCCTGGTCTGAGGTGCTGTTTGCCTTGTCGTGTGTCTTTTTAATTTTCTCTGTTATATTTCACTTTTTTGTCATCGAGGTGTTTAGATGGAGGTGGGGGAGAATGTAGAACATGAATTTACAGCATGACGTTAGCAGAAAATCCTTCTACACTCCTCATAAAGTCAGAAAAACGTCATTAAAATTAGGCTGGGTGTGACAGCTCATGCCTATAATCCCAGCACTTTGAGAGGCTGAGGCAGGAGGACTTCCTAGGAGTTTGAAGTTACTGTGAGCAGTGATCACCACTGCACTCTAGCCTGGAAAATACAGTAAGACCATGTCTAAAACAAACAAAACAAAACAATGTCATCTCTACCTCTGAATTCTATATTATTTGTCCCTTTTTAGGATCCACTGTTCCCTTTTACCCAGATCCTGTGTCTCTTCACCTATCTCCCCTAAGAAATTGGATGGTGTCATTCATTCCATACTAAAAAGTTGGAATAATGCCTTTCTCAAACACCCATGTCTTAATTCCTAGAACTTGTGAACCTGTCGCCTGACAGGCAAAAAGAACGTTGCAGGTATGATTCATCTGAGAATTCTGGGTAATCATCCTGGATGATCTGGGTGGGCCTGATGTAATCACACAAGTCCTCATAAGAGGGTCAAAGGCAGAGAAAGAGCTGCGATAAGAGAAACAAGAGCTAGAGAAGGTGATGTGATGAAAAGGAGAGAGAGGGAGAGAGAGAAGTTTTGGAAAATGCTCTGGAGAAAAGGGGCCATGAGGCAGGAATGCAGGCAGCCTCTAGAAGCTAGAAAAAGCAAGGAAATGAATGCTCTCCTAGAGCCTCCAGAAAGAGTGCAGCCTGCTGACCCATTTTAGACTCTGACCTCTATAACTGTGAGAGAACGGTTGTGCTGTTTTAAGCTATAAATTAAGCCATAAGTTAGTGATCATTTGTTACAGCAGCAATAAGAAACTGGCATATGGGCTGAAGGTTTAACCTCCCTAGAAATGTTTGAAATCTACAATGGGACCAAAAGAGAAAGGCATTACTTAATTCAGACAAACAACTCTGGGATGATAGATTTTCAGCCATGCAGGTGGCTACAGCCCTCACCTACAAGGCCTGCTCTGGGGATGTTCTTCTGTGTCTCCACGCCTGGACATCATTTATGAATGCCATGGCTTAATAAGAAGCCTCCTCCTCTAATGCTACTGAGCTAGGAGGGTACAAGATTAGGAATTAGTTTTAGAGTCTGGACAGATACAAGTACTAGTATTCTCCTAGCTCAGTAGCACTGTAGAAGGTTTGAAAGTTTGCCAGGTGCTCAGCCTACAGGCTGGAGCCCTATGTGGCCCTTGGCACCCAGGGCAGATGCCAGGTTGGTGGAGGGAGGCACCGAAGCCCAGGGCTGGCCCGGCGAGGTCTATCCAGGTCACATGGTGGCTCCTCTAACAAACTGTACGGAGGAACAAGTTGCAGTAAGAAACAAAGGTGATTTTGCTTCAGATTCTTCAGTGATAGCAATATGTCAGGAGCCCCCAGAGAGGCTGAAAGTAAATGAATCAGTGCTAGAAAGTGAAGGATACTGTCCGTGCTGCATGGTGAAAAGGACTCCTGAACAGTATCCTCATTGATTTTTTCTGTAATTGACACAGCATCTTGGTTTGCCTTCAGGCTTCAGAAGGAGAAAATGGGGAGCCCATGTACACAGAGCTTCCTGGTGTTGGAATTTAATAATAAAAAATCCCCCAGAATAAACTCCCTTTTATTTCCCTTCACTATTCCTCTTTCTCTCTCTGCGATCTCTTCTTCTTTCTGCTTCTTTCATTTCTTCTTCCCTTCTTTCTCCTCCCCCTAGTCTCTCTTTCACACACACCCACATTTTTTTTGTTATTGTTGTTGTTCAAAATAAGACCTTAGACCATAGCTGGGTATGACATTGAGGACCTTAGGAAAGAAAAAAGTAGGACGTTTCATCTTTCATGTTGGCTTAAATCTCATTTGGATGGAAGTTCAGTATTTTTCTAAAAAAATATATCACTTCCAGTTGCCAGATCTGAGCACTGCCCTGGGGAGTAGGATGCAGAGGGAAGGCCGGAGCTCCCTTCGGGACTGCAGGGCCCAGGGCACAAGAGGTGGACAGAATGCCCCTCACCTGCCTGGCAGCCCCATCCTCCCCACCCCCACCCAACCCCTCTGAGACCTCCCCACTGCATGCACGTTGGTGGTTACGCAAGATGCGGAAAGCACAGGGCAGTCAGATAAATTTGAGGAAAGCACTCTGAAATGAGTTACTCTGTAGGGCAAGCCTGATAGCTGAGGGGACCACTGTTCCCAACTTGACACTTCCTTGATAAGGCTGGGGAAAATAATCAGAGAGAGAAGGGCTCTCTGCAGATTCATCAGCTGCTTCTGGGATGTGCCCAAGGAAAACAGGCTCTGTAACTGGGCAAGGTGATCATCTGATAATCTCTCTTTGTACCAGACGTGCTTGCCTAAGAGAGTTCAGAAGTCAGAGAGCATTTCACACATTCTAGCACAAAGATATCACATAAGCCAAAAGCTAGTCTGGGAACAGAAGTTCACATAAAATGAATTAAAATGGGATTTATTTTGTTTTTGCTTATTTGTTTTAGAGTTGGCTCGAAATTTGCCTTTGGGAACCATATTCACTCATTCAACAAATGTTTATAAAGTTCTTGCTCTGTGCCGGGCACAGGGTGCCATGCTGTGAATACAGTGGCCAGTAGCCAGTCTGGTGGAGTGTTCTCTTTGGTGAAGGGCATGCACTTTGATCTGAGACTGTCACAAGAAGATCTAAACTGCCAGCATGGGAGGTGCTATTGAGGAGAGATGGTGGGATCGCAGGAGGGAAAACAGAGGGAACTGGTTTGCCATGGAGGTCAGAAAACAGTTTTCCGAGAAGGGAGTAACTCAGACGAACAAGTAAACTGAGACCTCCTTGCGTAAGTTACTTGCCCAAGGTGGCTCAGGTAGCCAGGGGCCAGGCTGAGACTGAAACTCAGGTTGGAGTTAAGGTAGGTCCAGGCTCCCTGCTTGAAGCCTTGCTGATTCCTCATGAAGTTATGGGCTCACCAGAGGGCCTTGAAGGCACTTTTAATGCTCCCATTTAATGATGTGAATTACAAAAACACTGTTAGGATAAATTAGGGATTACTTTAAAATAACTAAAAGTGAATTGGAATGTTCCTAACACAAAGAAATGTTCAAATGCCCGAGGTAATGGATACCCACAATTATCCTGATTTGATTAATTCACATTGTAGGCCTCTATCAGAACTTCACATATACCCTATAAAGATATACAACTGTATTTTTTTTTTATTTCAGAAGACTACAAGGATAAAAACATTTTGGTTATATATAATCCTTTTGTGCCATTTGAATCAAAATTATGGGGGTGCCCTTACCCATACAGTGTGCCTGCTTGATTTCCATATGTGCGCATAAGTTTAGTGAGTAGTTTCAATTTAATATTGAGTACATGTGTTGTTAATTTTTCCATTTTTACAGTACTTCATTTGGAAGAATGGTCTCCAGTTTTATGCAGATTGATACAAAAGATAATAGGTCACCATTTCTTTTTATGGCTGAGTAGTACCCCATGGTATATATATACCATACTCACATACTGGCGGGGCACTTGGGTTGTTTCCACATCTTTGTGATTCTGAATTGTGTTGCTATAAACATTCAAATTCAAGTGTCCCCTCCCCCTTGGGTAAATCCAAGTAGTAGGGTTGCTGGATCAAATGATAGGTATACTTCTAGTTCTTTGAGATAGCTCCATACTGCTTTCCATAGAGATTGTACTAGTTTGTGGTCCCACCAACAGTGTTTAAGTGTCCCTTTCTCTCTGCATCCAAGCCATAATCTGTCATTTGGGACTTTTTGATAAGAGCCATTCTCACTGGAGGTAGGTGATACCTCATTGTGGTTTTGATAGCATTTCTCTAATGATTAATGATGTGGAGCATTTTTTTCACAAGTGTGCTGGCCATTAGTGTATCTTCATTTGAAAAGTTTCTGTTTATGTCTTTTGCTCACTTTTTAATGGGGTTGTTTGATTTTTTTCTTGCTGATTTGCTTGAGTTCTTTGAAGATTCTGGTTATCAGCCTTTTATTGGATGTCTAGTATGTAGATATTTTCTCCCATTCTGTTGGTTGTCTATTTGCTCTATTGATTGTGCCCTTGGCTGTGCAAAAGCCTTTTGACTTAATCTAGTCCCTTTTATTTATTTTTGTTGTTGCTGTGATTGCATTGGGAGTCTTCATAAATTCTTTGCCTCAGCTGATATCTATGAGTATGAGAGTTTTCCCAAAATTTTCTTCTAGGATTCTTTCATGCCTCAGTTTTCAGTTGTTATAACCTTGTAGTAAAGCTTGAAGTCTGGTAAAGTGATGCTTCCCAATTCTTGTTGCATAAGGTTGCATTGGCTATTCAGGGTCTTTTTTAGCTCCATATGAAGTGTAGAACTATTTTTCTAGGAGGATGTACAACTATTATGCACCCATAGTAATTAAAAAAAAAGAAGTAAAGAAGGAGAAAGTATGCCCTAATAAATGTTGAATTTCCTCAAAAAACCCAATTTTTGATCATCAGCATGATGTTACAAGTAGAAAATTCCACACCTGACTTCATGTGATGGGTTACACTCAAGTCTTTGTTTCATGCACACATTATTCAAAATGTTACATGAAAATTTTAAAAGTTTAAAATACTTTTAGGGAAAAATTTCGCACGGAAGATAATCCCAATGTGAACCATCTGTTGCTTTATGTTATTTTCCCTTGAGTACCTAGGGTTGCCTGTGTGGATGTATGGAGTACTAATACCAATTTTTGCCTGGTCTTATAAAAAACAAACTCTAAATAAAGCAGTAAAACAATACTTGTGGAGTTTCTTTAACAAGGAGAAAATTAGTCTACTCTACTCCTTTTTCCTTTCTGACCGTCTGCTTTGAACTTGCCAGGGAGATAGGATTTACTAGGGAAGAATGAGAAGTGAAAAGATTCAGAAGTGGCTTAAAGCCACCTGGGTGTGGTCTAGTATTGGTCCATGTTAGGAACCAAAAAGTTTCAGATTTTTGAGCATTTGGGCTATTGAGTTTTTTTCTTTTTTCTTTCTTTCTTTTTTTAGAAAATTCAACACTTACTACACCATACTTTCTCCTTCTTTACTTCTTTTTCTTTAAATTACATAATAATTGTACATAATAGCTGTACATCTTTATAGGGTACATGTGATGTTCTGATGCAGGCATACAATGTGAATTGATCAAATCCAGATTGGTGGTATCCATCATCTCATGCATTTAACATTTCTTTGTGTTAGGAACATTTCAATTCCATTCTTTTATTTATTTTAATGTATTCCCTAACCTATCCTAGCAGTTTTTTAATCATTTGAATCATTAAATCTGGTTCAGCCCATCACCCCATGAGTAATCACCGAGGCTTCATTCACGAAGCCTGGAGTTACCTTTACTTCCATCTGAGTTTCATTCTCAGTTTGGCCACTTGCTAGCTGAGCACATGACTTACATAAGGGTATGGCAAAAGGCGAGTGGCTGGCAAGCCAGTGAACCTTCCTCTGTATTTACAGCCCCTCCCCATTGCTCACATCATTGCCTGAGCACTGCCTCCTGTCAATGAGCAGCAGCATTCGATTCTTATAAGAGCACAACCCCTCCTGTAAACTGCGCCTGCGAGGGATTCAGGTTGTGGCTTCTTATGAGAATCTAAAGCTGGATAAGCTGAGGTAGAGCTGAGGGGGTGATGCTAGCACTGGGGAGTGGCTGCAAATACAGATTATCCTTAGCAGCGAGGTGACTGCACAGAGACCATAATAAATCACTTACAGACTCATACCAAAACCCTGTGAGTGGCAAGTGACAATTAAGCCGCATCTGGTGGCAGGTTTTATAGCGGCAGGTAAGCATCAGGTAGCAGGCTTAAGTCAAAATATGACACTTTCTGTAGCCTGCACGTGGCCCACCTATTGTTTTATTTATCACTTCCATTTATACCTCTTTCCTCCACTGTGTACTTGTCTCAGTCAGTTTCGATAATCCCACAGGTTAACCCTAGCAAAAATGAGTAAAAAACAAACATCGCTGGAGAGCATCTTGGAAAAGTGGTAACACTCAATGATGAAAGAGCAGAAAACTCTAAGACTGCCAACAAAATGAGAACTGCCTTTGATAGACGTCACCAAGAGTCCTACTTACCTCATGGGTTTATTGCAATGGGTGATTCGCATTCTCCAAGTCTGCTTTGCATACTATGTGGCAATGGGCTAGCCAACAAAGCCATGAAGGCTTCAAAACTGCTTTGCCACATGGTAACCAAGTACCTTGCATTAAAAGACAACCTTCTGGAATTTTTTAACAGACACAAATGTGAACACAAAGGACAGAGGCAATTATTGAGGCAACCACTGTGAACACATCCTCCGTGGCTAACCACACTGCTGAAACCAAGAAGCCCTTTGCTATTGGTGAAGAGTTGATCCTGCCTGCTGCTAAGGACATTTGCCAAGAACTTTTAGGAGGGGCTGCAGTTTAAAAGGTGGCAGGTGCTCCTCTTTTAGGTAGCACCGTAACTAGATGAACTAATGAAATAGCAAGGGTATGTATTGAGCCACAGTGTTCGAGAGGATTAATGAGTCACAGTGCTATGCAGTCCAGGTGGAAGAGTCCACTGATGTTGATAACAAGGCAACAATGCTTGTTTTTGTGCAATATATTTTTCTGGAAGTTGAGCATGAGGTTATGTCATATGTACTTTTGTTACCAACCTACACCATGGCTGCATAACTCTTCAAGTCTTTAAGTGATTATACGTCAGGAAAACTAACGTGGTCATTTCGTGTTGGTAAACACGTGAATAGATACTTTTCTAGCACCGACAAAGTGGATTGTCGGCCATGGACCAATACTGGTTTCATTCCTTGGGTCAAGGAGGTCGCTTCTGAATGTGAGTCCACATACTGTGTCACCCATAGAGAAATGCTGGCTAGCCAAAAGATGTCACCTGTACTAACAATGTTTAGCAGGATGTGATTAAAATGGTCAATCACATTACAGTCGATGCCTTTAACTCACATCTGTTTGTTTGCAGAGCATATTTGTCGTCTCTTATACATGGAAGTAAGATGGCTTTCTAAAGGTGGATTACTGGCCAGAGTTTTTGAGTGATGAGAGCTTCTCCAGAGATTTCTTTTAGAAAAAATAGTCACCACTAGGAGCACATTTCAGTGACACAAAACAGGTTCTAAAACTTGCTTGCTTGTGTGACATATTCAAACTGCTCAACAAACTCAATCTGTCACTTCAGAGGAGAATGACAACTGTGTTCAAGTCAGCAGATAAAGTGGCTGCGGCCCAAGCCAAACTGGAGTTATGAGGGGAACTAGTGAACATTGGGATTTTTGACATGTTTCAAACATTAGCAGTGAGTTTGAAAGAGACTGAGCCAGGGCCTTCTTCCTCCCAGCGTGATCACCTATCTCAGTTTTCAAAAGAGTCTGAGCATTACTTCCCAGCCACAAAAGATTCCCAAACGAGGAAGGGATGGATCCACCACCCATTTGTGAATACACCAGGTGAATCCATTTTTGTTGGTGCTAGAAGAGGATCAACTGCTTAGATAGCAAATGATAGTGGCCTTAAAAGTATATTTGAGACAACTTCGAATCTCCGTACATTCTGGATTAAAGTCAAAGTGGAATATCTTGAGATCTCTACAAAAGCACTGAAAAGCCTGCTTCCATTTCCCACATCCTGTTTTTGTAAGCAGGGTTTAAGAAAAGCACTTCAGGAGTCACTGTCTCCCATCATCCCCAGATGGGACCACCTAGCTGCAAGAAAACATGCTCAGGGGTCCCACTGCATTATGGTGAGTTATAAAATTATTAAACATTATATTAAAATGTAACAATAGAAATAAAGTGCACAATAAATGTAATGCACTTGAATCATCCCCAAACCATCTCCCCACTCTGGTCCGTGGAAAAATTGTCTTTCATGAAACTGGTCCCTGGTACTGAAAAAGTTGGGAACACTGGATTAAGGAACCCAGAAACAGGACAGATGCCAGGCAAACCCTTTGGGTGGGCCATTTCCTAACCTCCTGTGACTTCCTTTCAATCCAGGCTTTTTTGTCCTTTCTTCTTATCTGTGTATGTCTCCACATCCCCCTCCCCCAAAATATGCACAGTGTCCTAAATCAGAGGATTGCCACCCCAGCTATATGTTAAATTTTTTTGAGAGACCTTAAGAATATATGCAAATATTGGATCCCATTGAAGACCAATGAATTTAACACCTTTGGCTCTGGGGGGTGGTGGTGTGTGGAGGGTTGTTGATTCCGATGTCTCACCAGGGCTGAGAACCATGGATGTCTCCATCAAACTCACTTGAGGGGGACTTCCATTCTTTTGGGGGACTTGATGGGGTTGATCAGGTAATCTGAATGAGAAACTGAGTTAGGCAAAGGTGTTAGAAGTCATAATGATTTAATGGGTCAGACTTTGAGGTGACATGGTTGCATCTATATAAGAAGCTTGGCCTATTTCTTCCTGTTCCTTCCCTGCTAAGCTACAGGTAATAAAGAACCACCATTCTTAGTCTGGGCCCCAACCAAACTCACCTGGAAACATATATGGAACTCCTCACCACTGGTGGGCTAGGGGTGTCTGGGGAAGGTCTGATGCTCCTACCATTGGCTTCCCAAAGAGCCACTATTAGTTCCTTCTTCCTTTGCACCTCTGCGCAAGAGCCTTGGCTGGCCATGTGCTCAGCCCTGGTCCAGACAACAGACAATCCTAACCGGGCCAGGCCCAGCACATTAACCTAAGAGACCAGAATGAATTTACCTGCCATAGATGGAAGTGATAATCTAGATCATAGATGATCTAGAATAGATCAGGATAGATGATCAGAATGCAGGCTTTGCTGCCTCCTTTCCCATATTAACCTAGCCCATAGCCCGGATTCTGCCTCACCCTCCCCTTCCATAGTGTGCCTAGAACATTTCACTCACTCTCAGCCCCACCTTCTTAAGGACTCAGTTTAGCCAACAGCCTTCACCAAACAGATTGAGCCTCCTCAGACCTGTAAGGAGACCACAGGTGCTGCTGCTAGAGCCCTGACCACTGGCTGGCTTGGCTGCATCTCAGATCCTTGTCCAGGTCAATTTCCACAGTCCTAGCCATGGGAGGTCCTGATCGCTGACAACTTCCCCTCCAGCCTGTTGTCACAGCCTGCCAGCCCTGCATATGACAGAGAGGCAATCATGGACCAAAACATCCAGAATTAGGGTTTCCATGTGCCCTTCTTCATTGATAATACCTCAAAGGAAGTGGGAGGACCATAGCAGAGCTACATAGAAATGTGAAGAACAGAATTTAGGGAAAGCCATGGAGAAATGAATGAGAGGCACCTGGTAAATCCCATACCCAACTAGGCCAACTTGAGCTATGCATCCAAAGTCAAACCAAAGCAAAAACAATAAAACTTCCATCAATTAAGTGTTGGTCTATCAACTAATCTTTTACAGAATTGGAGGCCAAGTAGGACTTTAATACTTTCGTGTACCATATAATGACATTTCAGTCAATAGCAGACTGCATAGACAGTGATAGTCCCTGGAGATTATGACAGAATTGAAAAATTACTGCTGCCTACCTTTTGATGATCCTGTAGGCCTAGGCTAATGTATATGTTTGTCTTAGATTTTAACAAAAAATTTAAAAGGTAAAAATATGCATAAAAATGAAAAAAACCTTATAGAGTAGGGACATGAAGAAAGAAAGAATTTTTCTAGTTGTATAATGTTTGTGTTTCAAGCTAAATGTTATTATAAAAGAGTCAAAAAGTTAAAATAATTATAGTAAGCTGAGATTAATTTATTATTGAAGAAAGAAAAATATAATTTTTATAAATTTGATGTGTCATCAGTGTAGTATTTATAAAGTCTATAATAGTGTACAATAATGTCCTAGGCCTTCACCTTGACTCTACTCACTCACTGATCCACCCCAGAGCAACTTCCAGTCCAGTAAATTCCATTCAGGGTAAGTGCCCTATCCAGGTGTACCATTGTTTAATCTTTTACATAGCATTTTTACTGTACATTTTCTATTTCTACATACATTTAGAAGCACAAATACTTACTGTTGTGTTACAATTGCCTACAATATCCAGCAGTAACCTGCTATACTGGTTTGTAGCCTAGGAGCATCTAGGTTTTTATAAGTACGTTCTGTGATGTTCCCAGGATGATGAAATCACCTGACACATTTTTCAGAATTTATCCTCATGAAGTGATGCATGACTGTATTTGTCCAGAGGGAGAGATTTTATGCTTTACCTTGCCTCAAGGTCATCACATTTGGGCTGGGCCACTACGTCATGATTTAGAAGTATCCCCCTACTGCTTAGTCCAGTGATTCAATAATAGAGCTGTTTGAATTGGTGGCCCATGAAGATAGTAGAATTTTTTACTTTTCCAGTAACTGTGTGGTCCAGGCCTCTCCTGGGACAAGGGGTTGTGGGCAGAATCCAGGCACAGTGACGCATGGACTGGTCCATTGTGTGGACCCCTTGATAAATGTCTCTTGTTAGGAGACAGAAATAATTTCCTTGACTAAAACATAGGTAGGGGGATACTAGAATCCCACAAGGCACTGTAGAGAGCCATCTATTCCTTCCAATTGCTCCATTGAGGAAGGTTCTTCCCTCTGATTCTCTCTGAACCTGTTTGTAGCTGCCACTTGCATCTCAATACAACCCTGTAGGGAGAAACACGCAGTTGAGTCCCTTCCTCCATCTGCCCCTCTGGCTTTATCCTCTTGCTTTGTTGTGAGGCTCTTAGACCTGAGTGAAGGTGCATAGACAGGAACAAACTACTTCACCTGGGCTTGGCACCTGCAGCTCAGTGGTTAGGGTACCAGCCACATATACCAGGGCTGGTGGGTTCAAACCCTACCCTGCTAAAAACAACGACAACTGCATCTTAGAAGGGTATAGGTGATACATACTAAATGTAGAATATAAATGTCTGTACACAATAATGAAGATAATGCCATGAAAGCTATGTCAACCAGTTTGATGAAAATATTTCAAATTGTATATAAAAATTGTATAATTTGTATCCCATGATTGCATTTATGTATACAACCATGATTTAATTAAAAAAAATTTAAAAAACAGTGACAATTACAACAGAAAAATACCTGGGCGTTGTGGTAGGCACCTGTAGTACCAGCTACTTGGGAAGCTGAGGCAAGAGAATCACTTAAGCCCAAGAGTTTGAGGTTGCTGTGACCTGTGACACCATGACAGTCTACTAAGGGTGACATAGGGAGACTTTGTCTCAAAACACACATACACACACACACACAAACACACACAAAAAATAAACAAACAAAAACTGCTTCACCTGTGCTAGTGATAAATCTTCACCGTAGCCAGCTGAGCCGTTAGTTATGTATTCCAATGACATTTTCTTTCCATCACATCCCACCCTTGCCTCAGAACAGAGAAAACTGGTGCCTGAAGAGTGAGTTGGGGAAGTAGTGGCTAGGTCCTGACATTCTGCCCTCTCCCTCTGAGAAGCAACACAACCGAGTGTAAAGACTCACAGCTAAGCACGGTCAACATCATATATGCAGTGCCTATGATAGCACCCAACACAAAAGGGACTCCAAGTGAATGAACATAAAATTACCCATGTAAAAGATAAAAAGAAAATCTAATAGTCTCTGAATCTCTCTCTATTTTTGTAATTCTGAATACCTTTTTATGATTCCAAAGATAGTGACTTAGGCCCACTATGCATTACTTGTTATAATGTATGGATGAATGTACGGGTGAATGGAAAGATTGATGGATAGAGAATCAATAGATTTATTTTACTTCTCTGATTTGAAAATATGGAGATAGTTGCACCGGGGTCTCTGGAGTTCATGATGTTGGAGCTATTTGAGCTTTTGTAAGGTCATAGAGAGAAAGTATCAGAAAGAAGCTAGTGTTTGTGTACCTTTTCTTCAGTAAGGTAACTTCCCTTACCCCAAGGACTCAGTATTTTCACAATCTTTAATGGCTATTTGCCTTCAATGCTTAAAGGAACAATATCCTACTGGAGACATTTCAAGCAACTGTCAAGCATATATGGAGGTATGATTTTGAGCCCTGAGTCTCACCATATATTAAAGATAAAAGAGACAGAGGGCTAAATTGAAGGCAGAGGCCCATGATAGATAGTCACTTGGATGTGGAGGGTTGAATAGAGGATTATTTCCCACTTAGGTGGCTGATCGTGCACAGACAACATTAATTAAGGTAGATATAGGAGGAAGATCAGGTGTTTGGAGACTGGTAGGTACAGTCTGCAAGAGGGATGGGAGGAATAATTAATTTCATTGAGTTTGCTAAACTTTCAGGGTATCTAGGTGGATAAGTCTAGCAGTAGATGATTAGAAATGTAGGTCTGGAGGTCAGAGGTTATGAAGGGATGGAAAAAATGGGGGAGAGGGAGCAGCAGTGGGTAATTAGAAACTAATGCTGTAGGAAGAAATAAGATCTTACAGAAAGAGTGGTAGATGATTGGCTTGCATTTGTTGATGAAAGGTCAGTGTGCCAAATGATTTACCCACATTCGTATTTAGAGTCTACAAAGTACATTCTCCATGGTGCCCATAAAGACCATGAGACCTGAAATTACCTTTAACCCTAGTTTAAAACGTGAAAGACAAAAGTATTAAGATAACTCCAAAAAAAAAGTTGGTTAATGGATAGACAAAATAAAAAAAAAGTCAATTCTAGCACTAATAACATAAAATGTAAAGGCAAAGTAGTAAAAACATAGAGTTTTTATATGCAGTTGAAGTTATTATTTCAAAATAGACTTCTAGAACAATGGAAAGCTTTGTGCAATCCTCATGGTAACCATGAAGAAAAAAATCTACAGCAGACACAAAAAAAAAAAGGAGAAAAAAGTTGAAGTATATAACTACCAACAAAATCACAAAAGAATGTAGAAAGAGTGGAAGAGAGGAGCAAAAGAACCACAAAACAGACCAGAAAACAATGAACAGAATGGCAACAGTGAACCCTTACCCATCAATAATTACTTTGATGGATTAAATGCATTAAACTTGCCAATCTAGAGACATAGAATGGTCGGATAAAACCATAAGATCCAGCTATAGTCTGTCTACAAGAGACTCAATTTGGACTTAAGAATAGACACAGGCTGAACATGAAGGGACAGGAAAAGATATTCCCTACAAATGGTAGCCTAAAGAGAGCAGGGGTGGATGTACTTATGTTAAACAAAATAGATTTGAAGCCAAAAACTCACACAAGAGACAAAGGAGGTCATTATATAAGGATAAGAGGATCAATTCAATAGGAAGATATAACAATTATAAATATATATGCACCCAACATCAGAGCACTTAAGTACATAAAAAAAAAAATCAACAGATCCGAAGGGAGAAATAGACAGCAATATAGTAATAGGAGACTTTAATACCCCTCTTAGAATAATGAACAGATCATTCAGACAGAAAATCAATAAGGAAATAGCAAATTTAAATAATACTATAGACCTAACAGACATATATAGAACAATTCTCCCAGTGGCAGCAGAATATACATTCTTCTTAAGTATACACCAAACATTCTCCAGAATAGATCACATGCTAGGTTAAAAAACAAGTCTTGACAAAATTAGGAAGACTGAAATCATTCGAAGTATCGTTACTGACCATGATGGAATGAAACTAGAAATCAATAACAAAAGGAAAATGGAAAAATTCACAAAGACATGGAAATTAGAACAACCATTGGGGTCAAAGAAGAGATCAAAATGGAAATTAGAAAACATCTTAAGACAAACAAAAATGAACACACAGCACACCAAACCTATGACATGCAGCAAAAGCATTATTAAGAGGGAAGCTTATAGCAATAAATGCCTATGTTAAAAAAGAAAAAAGATCTCAAATAAAGACTTAACATTATACCTCAAGGAACTAGAAAAAGAAAAACAAACTAAGCCCAAAATTTCCAGAAGGAAAGAAATAATAGAATATAAATAATGAGATGAGAACAGAAAAGCAATAGAAAAAAACTGACAAAACTAAGAATTGGTTCTTTGGGAATATAAACAGAACTGACAACAACTTTAGCTAGATTTTTAAAAAAAGAGAGAAAGAAGACACTTAAATAAATAAAATCATAAATTATCTGGTTGACTTTGAAAAAATATTTTAAAAATGAGAAATGGAGAGGAGCTACTACAATTGATGCCACAGAAATGACAAGGATCACAAAAGACTATTATGAAAAATCATAACCAGCAAAATCAGACAACCTAGAATAAAGGGGAAAATTCTGTAAAATATAGAACCTAGCAGGACTGACTGAGGAAGAAATAGAAAGCCTGAACAGAACAACAAGTGATAAAGTGGAATCAATAATCAAAAACTTTTCAATAAAGAGAAGTCCAGAGATGTCTTCCCAAGTGAGTGCTACCACACGTTTAAAGAAGAATCATTACTAACCCGTCTTGAACTCTTTTAAAAAATAGAAGAGGGAACACTTACAAATTATTTTTATGAGGCTAGCATCACCCTGATACCAAAAGTAGATAAAGACACCACAAGAAAAGGAAACAATTGACGAATATAACTGGTTAACATGGATGTAAAAATCTTCAACAAAATATTAGCAAACCAAATATAACAGCACTTTAAAAAGATCACACACCATAACCAAATGGGATTTAGCCTGGGATGTAAGGGTGTCCAACATATACAAATCAACCAGTGTGACACACCACATTAACAGAATGAAAGATGAAAATCACCCGATCATCTCAATAGAGACAGAGAAAACATTTGACAACATTCAACACCATTTTATGATTAAAAACTCTTAACAAATTAGGTATAAAGGAACTTATGTTAATGCAATAAAGTTCTAGTATGAAAAACCCATAGCTAATATCGTAATCAGTGGTGAAAAACTGAAAACTTTTTCTATAAGATCTGGAACAAGGTAAAGACGCCCACCCTCACTACTTCCGGTCACAATAATACTGCAAATCTTAGTTAGAGCAATGAAGCAAGAGAAAGAAATAAAAGCCATCCAGATCAGAAATGAAGAACTAAAATTATTTCTGTTTTCAGATGACACAATCTTATAAAGTGACAAAGCCCTAACAACTCCACCAAAAAGCTATTAGATCTAATAAATTAATCCAGTGAAGTGGCTGGATGCAAAAATCAATGTATTTATACACTTAACCATGAATTATCTGTAAAGAAAATTAAGAAAACAATCCCATTTATGATAGAATCAACAAGAATAAAATACTTAGGGATAAACTTAACCAAGGAGGTGAAAAACTTGTACACCAAAAACTGGAAAACTGACGAAAAAGAGCAGACATAAATGTAAAGACATCCTGTGTTCATGAGTTGGCAGAATCAATATTGTTAAAAAGTCTGTGATTTTTGGGTACAGAGTCAATGCAATCCCTATCAAAATCCCAATAGCACTTTTTACAAAACTCGACTAAAATTCATATGGAACCACAAAGACCCTAAATAGTCAAAGCAACTTTGATCAAGAACAAAACTGGAAGATGCACCTTCATTCATTTTATGTCAAAAGCTATGTCTCTCTAGTTTTCAGACTGTTTGCTGGAATAAAGTCTCTTTCCTTTAGGAAAAAAAAAGTGGGGTGGCACCTATGGCTCAAAGTAGTAGGGTGCCGGCCCCTTATACCAGAGGTGGTGGGTTCAAACCTAGCCCCAGCCAAAAACTGCAAAAAAAAAAAAAAAAGTGAGCAAAGCTGAATGCTTTCAGATTTTGAGTTATATTACGATATTACAATTTATAAATAAAAATAATAATTTTAGAAATAATTCATAATAATTATCAAAAGCAATGACCTAATCTAGAAATGAAAGATCTTTAAATTACAAAAAGAAAAAAAAAAAAAAAAAAGGTTTAAAAATTATATTACAAAGCTACAATAATCAGAAGAGTATGGTACTGGCATAAAAACAGGCATATAGACCTCTCCTCCTCCTCCCCCACTATATTCTTCTATCTGCATGATTTATGTAACCCCGTCCCCTTCCCAGCCAGCTACATTTAGGAGCAGGGCCTGAAAGGAGTCTGCAGGTGCTGCAGGGACCAGCAGGACAAGCCTCTAGCTTGGCAGAGAATTTTTAAAAATTTTTTAAAATTAAAAATTTTTTTTCTCTTGCTGTCTTCTAATACCCATGTTATTTTTTTCACAAAAATCTATGCTAGGTCCTCATGGCATATGGTGTGCTGATAAAACTCTCTGTGTGCCAAAGTGAGGGGAAGCCTCAGCTTCACACCTTTCCATAGAAAAAGGTGTTTTAAGTGTGGATGACAATGCCTCCATCCCTTGTCCAGCTGTCAGCGCCTGAGTTTGTCCCTCTGTGTGGGGCTAAGATAGAACTCAGGGATGGCTCTGCCAGAAAGGGGCTGTGTGATCTCAGGCAAGTGGCTTTCATCTCTAGTCCAGACACCTTCCTGTGAGAGCCCTGACCTTCAGTTCTCATGGCTGATCCCTGCTTCTTATGTCCTGGAGCTGCTGTTGTTGTTACTATCTACCTCAGAGGTCAAAGTGCCTCACTCATGTCTGTCCATCAGCAGCTGCTCAGCATGGTCAATGTCATTCACAAGAGAAAGCCACTGCAGAGAGGTAGTGTAGGGATTTTCCTGCACAGATCCCAGAAGGCCTGGGTGCACTCCCTGTGGGCCCCCTTCTCATCTGGGAAATACACTACTTGTACTTGATGCCTTTGTTTCAAAGTCAAGGTTTAGGGGAATGATGCATCTTATTTCAAGCCCTTTATATCTCAGCACAAATAAATGACAGATGTTTTCAGAAAGAAGGGTTTTAGGAGAAAGACCACCAGGGCTGGAGGGGAAGGTAGGCAGGGTAGAGAGAAGAGCAGACCCTTAAGAGGGAGCAAAGGGCTTTCTTACACAAACCACAATTGGCCCAAGGAGGGGGTCACACATCGGTCATGCTTTGACTATAACTGTTTTTACTAATCTGTGTGGTGCAGCCAGATGTTCATAATGGACTTTAGAGCCCAACAAAACTGGGCAACTTATTCAAACATGGCTTTGTATCTCAGTTTCCACATCTTCAGCCTTCCTCCTTCATAATAACCACCACCAACATTGGATGGCACTCATCATGTTCTGGGGCTGTCCTGCACCCTTGATCCTCACAGCATCCAATGTGTTGGTCCTATGATTGTCCCCAGTTTACAGACCAGGAACTGAAACTCAGAGAGGTTACAAGATCATGGTAAGCCACACAATGAATCATTGTCAGAGCTGGGATGTAAACCTAACTGGCTCTAGGTGTGCTCTTACTTCTTATGGCTTGTTACCTCTCTAAAGCCTTGACTTTTACCTCATGTCACTTATATACCATCCACTTGGCTTTCGTGTTGTATTCACTAACTTGGGCCATCCCTTTGTTCCTTTAGTGCTTTATAGCCCAGCTATCCAATAATCTTCCTGTCCTGATTCCTAGTAGATGATCCTTCCTTAACTTAGCCCCCTCTTTCCGATCTCTCTCACCCTCCTTCTCATTCTCCCAAGTCAGGGCTTACGCTGTCATCACCAATCTCCAGCCATCTCACTCTTCAAGCATCACAGCATGTCTGTCCAGATAACTCTCTCTAATTCACAGATCTAAAAACCCTTCTTCTCACTGTCTCTTGTCTCCCTACTGTGTCCTCAACACCTTTACATACATCCTCACCTTGTTAGCTTCTCACTGTCAAAAGCCCAGTCCTGCTTAAATCCAACTGTTTCCTTGCTCTGCAACTATGCTGCTTTATGGGTCAGGAGTAATATATACAACTTCCCTGACCAGTCTCAGGTTTATGAGTTCATGAACCTTGAGTTCATGACCACTAACTTCCAGGAAGCAGTCTTACTACTTCTAGGGGCCACTCATCCTCACACTTTCCTATTCCAAGTTTTCCACTGTCTGTCCTTAAACCTTCCCCATCTTCATTATCAGTTGATGACCCAGCCTTGCTATTTCACTGGGAAAATAGAAGCTGTCAGAAGAGAACTTGCACGCATTTCCATCACCAAACGCATGTTTCTATATGCATCTGTGCCCAGGAAGCAGTGCCTTACTTCTCTAAATGTGGAAGAGCAAGCTGTGCTCCTCTGTGGTCCAAAACTTGTCAGTGTGGCTCAAGTGCCACCCAAAATAGTAATATCCACCCAGTCAATTTTTCATTGAACCAAGGAACCCAGGGAGGGCAACATTCCAATCTCTCTGCATGGAAAGGCAAAAGTGAAGCCCCTCCCAATGATTCTCACAAGCTCTTATTGGAATCTCAGGGATGAGAAAACACAGCACAGCAAGCTTCAAAGAGAGAGTCAAGGTTAAAAAACAAGGAGCTTTTCTTTAACTTCATGATTTAACTCTTAACACATTCTGTTTACTGCACTTATGCCTTTCCTTTTTCTTATTACTGCTAAACATGACTTAGGTGTGAGACAGTATGCTGTGTCCAGTGAGTATTGTTTTCAGTGCTCATGGCCAGCAGTGATGTGTGGCTTTTGTCCATATTACTCTGTCCCTAGTCCTAGAACTTTTAACCCTATGCTCTATCCTACAAAAATCTACAACTGTTCGCTGGATTCCATCTTCTCTCCTCTATTCAAGGTCATATTTCTGGAGATCCTCCTCTCTCCTGCATGATCATATTTTGCCTTTCCTAATAGACTATTCCTATTACCATGTAAACATGCTATTATTTGTCACATCCTTAAAAAAACACAAAACTCTTGCTCGTCTCTAGTCATTTTCTTACCTTTTTTGCTCCCTTTCACAGCAAAAACTCTGAAAGATTTCCAAACATATCTGAGATTCCACATCCGTACCTCTAAGCTTGCTTCTCCATCTCAAATTCCACATGGTAACTGCATCCTTCCAGGTGCCCAGGCCAAAACCTTTGGAGCCAATCTTGATTCTTTCTCTTACACTCCAATCCATCAACAAATCCTACTGGCTCTTCTGAATACCATATCAAGGATTGAAACTTGATGGTTATACCTTCCTGGTCTGTTGCTTCACTCTTACTATCCTTCCCTATTCTGCATAGCAGTCAGAGTAGTCCATTCAAAATGCAAATCAGATTGTATTAGTTCTCTGCTGGAAAATCTTCTAACATATTTCCATCTAAGGTAAAAGCCACAACCTTACAAAAACCTTCAAGGCTCTATGTGATTTGTATGCTCACTTCCTGCTGAGCTTCTGACTTTATCTCTTTTTACCTTTCCACTTTTTCATGTCTTCTTAGCCACAGTCTTCCTTGCTCTTCTTCAAATGTGAAAATAATGCTCCTACCCTACAACCCTTGCACTTGATATTCCTATGTCTGGAATTCTCTTTCTCCCAGTTATCCACATTACTTGTCCCCCCTCACCTCTTCTCAGAGGGGACTTTTTTCATTCTTGCTATGATTGCAAGCTTGATTTATTTTTTCATATTACTTATTATCATTTGATATTCTAGATATTTAGCTTATCTATTTTATTTTATTTTATTTTATTTTTTTTTGTAAGACAGAATTTATTCACAGAAAAGAAAGAAAAGAATACAGAAAACATTAAGGCATCTGTTAGAGGGAGAAAATTCTAGTGGGGAGAGAGAAGCTCTCTCCGTTTCTCTC